>JAOBYE010720978.1:0-10527 GCA_025403585.1 Parazoanthus swiftii
TTAACTTCAATTTGGCCAAACGACTCGTGATTTTTTCCCAAATTGGACTCGGCCCCATTCGATTACCTATACTAATGTCGAGATTTCAACAAAATAAAAAAAAATAAGAAAAACTACAAGAAATGAGTTCTAAAGTACTAAACAGCGATAGGGAATGCAAGGTTGGGGCGGAGCCAAAAACTAGAAGCGAACTGAAGAGGGTTCCGAATGACTTGTGTAAAAGGGTTTGATGGTTGCATTACGTTTTGCGACAAAAATGCTACGGTTCGCTTTAGGCATTTTTCTTTGGTTCAAGGTATTCGCTCGGACTGTTTGAACCACCCCTTTATCTGGCACAGCGAAAAGCTTAGATGGCTTTAAATTAGGAAAAAAAGTGGGTTAGAGCTACTTTTGTTTACAATAGAAATTATTCTAATAGTCTTTCTGCTAGATTTGATGATGTTAACAACCTACCATTTTAAAATGTTGGTCTCAAACCGCCTTGGTTGTGTAACTTCCTTTGGACAAAATCCCCTTAGTTATCTACCCCTCCGGTTATATGCTCTTTCGGTTATAAACCTCTTTAGTTATAAATTGACTCGGTGGTAAGTCCCCCTCTGTTATAAGCTCTTTTAGAAACAAGTTCCTTTCGTCTAAAGCTCCCTTCTCAATTCCAAGCTCCCTCATTTTTGAGCTCGGTGATAAACTTCCTCGGTTTCCGCAAGGTCTCTCGGATATAACTGCTCCCTCGGTTTTAGGTAGGCTCCTTTTAATGATTCTTCTTTCTGTTTCAAGCTCCTCAGTTTTAAAAGCCTCCCCCCGGGGGGGTGGGGGGTGGTAAAGGGGCTAATCCTGTTCCGTATCGTTAACGTGATGCGTTATGAGACCAAAAAAAAAAACAGCCGTGATCCGTGAAGAAAAAGACGTCATGATACGTTACTGGCATAATAAAATAGCCGTGATTCATTATAGGACTAGAATTTATACCGTGAATCATGAATGAACACGAAGAAATAGAGCGTTGCCAAATATCTACAAGTTCTCAGCCTATATCTCAGCATACCCCAGGTATCATATCATGTCATGACGACACTTCCTCATATTTCCGATCGATTTTACACTTGACTACAGCATCTGCCTAATGACTCACATCTGTCAGATATGGATCCAGAAGGCATAGCGGAGAGAACTGATAAAGTCTAGTGATCTCGAAGCTAACACGATAAACTTTCTTTCTCGTACTCCTCGTAAAATGTCTGAGCGGGCATCAGGGCAGTAGGAAAGCTAGCATGAATGAACTAATCGAAGTGACGAGACATGTAATTCATTTAGATTTCAGTTTAAAGCTCTAAGAATGCTATTTCATTTGAATTTGGAATTTTTCTTCAAAACTCGTAGGCATAGCGAGCGTTTAAGCACGTATATAAACTGGGTGATTATAACGAAGAAGTACTAGCTGATGTGAAAGCACTCCGAACAATAGATCAACGCTCAGCTAATTTTCAGTGAACAGCCATGAGTATATTTCGAAACGGACGTTGTAAAAACCTGGAACGGAAAACGGGGTACAAGGAGGCGAAGCTTGACATTCTTAGTTGTTTAAAGCCCCCAGCCTATATTTCCACATGTCTTTTGGAAAAGACAGCGTTGCATCTGGTTCTCGTATCACGGGAATTACATTAGTTTTTTTTTAAATCAGCATAACTACTTTAGCCTTGTTTATGTTTAGCTGAACACTGAAATGAGAATTATTTTGCAGATATCGATCGGTCACGACTTGCTACCAAAGACCAAACACGAAAAAGCCCGGCAAAGTTCAATATTTCTTGAACTATATTTTCTCTATTCTGCAAAAAGGTTTCCTGATGTTCCGAAAAAAATAAAACAAAAATTTGGAGTTCGAAAATTACTAGACCTTACAACAAACGGTAAAGTCTGTTAATCGTGTTTAATTTGGCATAAGGCTCAATTTTTTTCCCCGTGATTTGTTATGCTCAATTTTCCCCGTGTGATTTGTTATGAAGCTCAACATATTCTAGTTCACACTTGTGAAATAAAATAAGCATAACATAAGCATAACATAAGGATGAAATAGGTAGTGTGAACAGACATGAAATAGCGTAAGCATGAAATAAGCACAGGCGCAAGAAAACAAAATGTTCCGTTCTTCTTGTGTGTTTTAGTGATTGTTTCATGCTTATTGCATAATGTGAACAAGTTCGACATAGACATAAAATAAGCACCAGAAGACGCCTGTGCTTATTTAATGCTTAAGCTTTTTTACGTCTGTTCACACTACCGATATTATTTTTATGATATGCTTATCTTATGTTTGTGCTATTTTTATTTCACAAGTGTGAACTAGCTCAAAACATTACCATGATCTGTTATCTGGGAACCCTCTTTACGATTCTGGGCCCTGCGTCATAAATACACTGGTCAGCAATCGCGCGAATCGCATTTGTTCGCATTTGTATTTAAATATACAGTCTGTTATACTGTTCTGCTTGACTCACGTAAGCCCGAAACTATCATAACATCCAGACTAAAACTCGGGACTTGCCTTAAGAACTATAGATAGAGGAAAATATTTATAATGACGGGTTTTAAGACTGAATTATTATTCGTAGACATGTTACTCACAGAATCCGTAACATCGACAACCTTGCAAATGTGCCATTGGGAACGGTTGTTATTCTGTTAACGTCAAGATAACTAAAAAAGAAAAATTGGCATAACCTTCTCGGAAAAGGGGGTCGATTTACCCACACTTTGTCCACATGCCCATGTTAATAAATAAAACAAAATATTTTTTTGGCCACGGAAATGTTCAGCCGGATTGCAACAATCCTCCACCCCAACTGAGCGAAAGGAATGGCAGAAAAGATAGATATGTTTTCCAAATTTTGGTTTTCCTATTTTGTAACAATATTGTCTATGTTTATAACTTGGTCGTAGCTTTGTCACTGCTAACGAGTGTTTATAACTAATTTTGAGGGACATTGTTGCATTTTATCTAGTAGCAGTGTGTTCGTCTTGCCGGAGCATGGCCATATTATGTTGTAGTAATCAAGTAGTGGCAGAATAAATGTCTTAAACACTGTGTCTGCAGAGTTTGATGTCAGTTGATTTCTATTTAAACTCTTTTATTGTCTTTGGGATATGGCTTCCTACATAAAGAGCAAAGTTCTCCGCCTCAGTTAGTTTGTTAGCAAATGCATACAGATCACATTCTGTTTTTTTCTTATACATAATTAAGCTATTTTGTCCCATCCATTTGTTGATGGACTCTAGCTCCATGCTAACAGTAGCTTTAATTGACGTAACGTCTTTATCAGCATCAGCTAACAAGAAAGGTCATTAATAAAAAGTATGAAAAAGAAGCGGACCCAAAACAAAGCAATGTGGTACACCCGTAGATAACTGGTTCATGTCAGAAGAACGTCCTAATAACTAACGGCCTGTTTGCGGTCAGTGAGGTAACTCTGAATTCAAAAAGACTCTCTATCTGTTACACCGCATGAGCGAGTAACGTATGGTTTGTGCTATCACAGGCTTTTCGTAAATCTACAAATACAGCGTCTGTAGCATGCCAAGATCAACGTTTTTGCAAATTGTATCAGTCAGCGAGAGCACTGCCGTTTCGGTGGAGTGAAATTTCCGGAACCCGCATTGATATGGGGTCAACAAATCGAGACTTGTTAGATACTTGAAGAACTGCGCGTGAATTATCTTTTCTATAATATTCGAAATGGTGGGCAAGATTGAAATTGGGCGATAACTGTCCACATCGCGTGACTTTCCTTTCTTAAACAGTAGACTGAATCGCTATTGCACATTTTAAGTCTGAACGAACATTCTCCTTTGTAAGAGAAGTATTGATATTCTTAGTTAATTGGTTGGCAATTTAGTAGGCGTGGCGGTATACCATCCAAAACACTTGCTTTACCGGATTTGAGATTACGAAGTTTTGGTTTCTCATCACTTCCAGACACACGCTCGAATTTAAAGTGAATGATATGGACTACTTGCAAAATTAAGAGATAACTTTTGGACGCTAAAACCAATAGCCTCGCATAGACGTGACAGCACTTCAGTAAAAATTATTTTTGAAAGAACTTGCAATTGTTTTCTTGTCTTTACAATTCCTGCCGTTTACTTTCATACTAGGTACAGACACAGTCTTACATTCACCAGGTAGAATTTTCTTTACTGCTTTCCAAAAAGTTTATGGGTCGCCATTGTTTTCTTCAATGAGCATTCTGCTGTACGAACTTATGGCTGACCATATTTTATTAGTTACTTGGTTCCTAGTTTGACAACAACTTGCCCAATCCTCATCGTTATTGGTCTTTCTCGCCTTTCTTAAAATAAACTTGCAATGACGAATGAACCGTTTAATTTCGCTAGTCATCCACACACAGCCGTCATTACCTCGAACACGTTTTTGGATTATAGGTGCATGACGATCTACTGTGCAAACAAACACTGATCGAAATTCATTCCACAACGTATCGACGTCCTTCCCATCAGACTAACTATTGTTCTCATGTCCATTTGGTGCTTCTTCAAAAGTTTAAAGCTTTAGAAATTAAGCTGTGCATGTTAGAAATGAGACTGATCGTAACGAAAGCCACCATGGTGTTATATCCACGACAGCTTAAACAACTACACACTCGTTTTTGAGTTTAAACTGGGAGTTCAAGATTTTCAACTTACACTTCAGTCGCATTTTCAGGAAGTCGCGGAATGGTAGTAAGACCTTGTTCGTCGCATTGAACCACACCTGAACTATCAGCTTCTGGGCAAGCTCCGTTTGTAACAGCAGCTGTTACAGCTATCACGACGAACACAAACATGTTTGAACTAACGAAAACAACAACAAAGAAATTAAGGGATGGAACTACCAATTGATTACAACTGGGGCGGGGGGAAGGGGGGGGGGGCATTATATTAAAACAAAAACTTGCCCGAGCTAAAGCAACAATAAGTTTACACCACATTTGGTTATGAAGAAGCAACGTGTACACAAAGCTGCAAAGCTAAACCTTTTTTTCATTTTTATCTGAGCAGGTCAAATGTTTTTCGCTTAATGCGATTACGCTAAACTATATTCCACTACTCTGAGGCTTTATAAAGCGAATTGCCATGATACTCTCTGGTTATATAATGGAAACTAAGTAAGCTTTGAAAAAAAAATATGTTACGATGAGGGTCGACAGTAACTTTTTTTCTTAAACAAAATATTTATTTTTTAACTTCAGAAGAAACACTTATACAGGGAAAATATGTAAAGGAACATATGGATTAAGAAATGAACAATTAAGAATTAGTATATATTTTTCTTGCCTGGAATTGAAATAACATGAGACGTTTTTATTTAAAAGGTGTTCACTTCAGTCTAGCAAACAAATCTGGCATCAACGTGAGCCCTGTTTTTATAAAATATAAAAAAATTGCGTAACGTGATATATGAAGGCAAAAAAACTCAAAATCACGATCGAAGACACGTTTTCATATTTCAAACCGAAAAAAAATGTTCCCTATAATCATTCCCTCACTTGTTCTCAGTTCAAATAAGCGGGCGGCGCGGAGTTCAGCAGTCGGTACACTGTTCCTGACTCGTATAATTTAAGGGTCTTGAGTTCAAACTCGGGCCAAACTAAATAGCCTTTTGATAAGTTAACCAGCAGCAGAGAGATATGATGCAATTTTCTTTTTTTTCACTTATAGACCCAATAGAAAAGCCACAGTAATTATTCAATTTAAACTAAAGATTGATTTTTTTTCTTCGAATACTATAGCCCACTCACATGTAAAGAATCTCTTTCTTCGATAAGCGTGGAGAAGAGACTTCACAACTCAATGTTTCGGCTCGTGGACACCGAACTACAGCTGGTGTTCAACTGAAGTATATGCACTCGACTGTTAACTATCTACAGAGATTCACGGATGGTGTATAAAAGAGCAGTTTGCATGTAAGAAGTTAACCTGCTGAAGTATGACTTAAAAAGACTCAAATTATTGATGAGCCAAACTGGAAGATACTTAACGCAAAAGGGATTTGCCTTTCAAGTTAATTGAATATCAGAAGTGGACCAGTGTACACGCGTGTTCTACATACGTCACAGCCGCAGGTGCGAAATTCACACAGCAGGTTGCACTTTGATGGAGGTTGACAAGATCAAACTCGGATCACTGCTAAACCAAAAACATTAGCATTGCTTAACTAAAAACGATTTGCATTTCAAGTTCGCTGAACGTCAGAAGAAGTAAACAAGTACACGATTAAATACTTTTGTTTTGTTTCTGTTTTTGTTTTTTCGTTGAAACAATACACTTTTACGGTTGTTGATTTAAAGCGCGGATTACCGGTATACGTTCAGGTTGGGGAAATCACAATAACCCCCCATGCAATGTTTTTGCGACAAACAAACAGCTACATATTTTATTGTCCAGATAAGGGGGATATTCTCTACTGTAGTCTTTTCAGTGATAGTCTTTTCTTGTTTTGAGTCACTTTTTGTGCACTCTCAAACTTAGCTAATCATTTGCATGCATGATTTCTTACCATAACAAACTTGTCACATTTCCATCTTTTTGTTCACGGACACATGGAAATAAATAAGCAGGAATATTTCAATAAAATTAAAACTATCAAAAATGCACACAGTAGTCGTACCAGCTTCTTAAACAATGTGTCAGCTGAAAGTCCGCACTTCTGACAATAGCGACTTTTAGGAATCTGGGAAGGCAACGGTTGAGATAACACTTGCTGAGAATCGGCTTTCTTGTTGTCCCTTTTGTTTTGTCTCTCATCCATTATTTTTTTCATATTTTCTGAGCGAAGGACCGTCAGTAGAACGAATGACAGACTCAAATTACGAAGCTGAAGCGACTATAACAGCACAATTGTTTGAGAATGTTCGCGTTCTCTATGAATCTCCAAATCAGTGTCTTTAACGTTGCAGTTTTCGTTGTACGGTGCCCAGGTGGTCAGCGTCATGAAATGCCACGTGTAACTGCTGTAGAACCCTGATGTCTCTAGATTTCCTTGCCACCGTTGCGGTATTGATTTTCGAAAAACGTCAAATTTTCCATGAATCGAAACAGTTGTATAAATTTGGCAAAAAAAAGGCAAAAAAATCTCGAAGTTTGCTCAAATCGGATTCTACAGAACCTCTTTAGATCTTCTGGCACGTTCTATTCGTTTGCTCCAGACGGATAGAAGGACTGAAATTTGTTTTGTCTATATTAAATTTGACGTTTGACCATAACAGCCGAAAAATATCATTTGGAACGACCAGAACTAAAATTTAGTTCGACCCATGAAGGTCCGACGTCCCTCATGCCATAGAAACAGAATCCAACAAAATCCCACGCAAGAACCAGGACCAACAAACAAAAGAGACAATGAGGATTACGATATCCTCTGTGGCCAGTCAAAGAAGAGCAAACGATACAAAGCCAAATCAGTATCGCAAAAACAAGCAAGATACTAGCGAGACAATTATTATCAACAAAAGCGAAACATTTATCGCTCACTCAAATCGAACATTGCAAACCGCACGTGCTCAAAGAACTGCGAGCACAAACAACAGTCAACGCAGATGAAGAAATTCGGAAATGAAATTGCCGATATCGATTGACGTCAAACAGAGCACTCGTCAAATTCACTACAGAAATATAGAATCCCTTAAAAACCAATCCGGGAAAGACAGCAGCAACAACAACAGCAACAGCAACGACTTTATTAAGGTGTTCTTGCTTCTATACATGGTGTTACCTAAATAACTTTAGAATCATAGCTGGCAATTTTCGCGCGCTTTTTGTATTGCGCGAGCGTACATCTATATCTCGATAGACGCACGCCCGTGCTTCTATTAAATCGCGTATCCGCGTTCAACCAATAAAAACGCTCAAAACGGTTTTGGAGAATTTTGTACGTTATCAGTTTACGTGTAGTTTTTCCTACAAAAAACTGCTTAAAGCAGCAGAGGCAGTGTTTTAAAAGAAATGGTCCATACTTTAGTTGTGCGTCTATCGAGTTATGGATGCAGTTGGGAAGTTAAGAGAGCACTCGAGAACCTAGAGAAGAACTCGGCTTTGCTTCGTGCCACTCAAACTCTTCTCTCGTGCTCTCCCAACTTCCTGCGTGTATCCCTAACTCGATAGACGCACGCTAAGCATGGACCATTTCTTAAATGTTAATACAAAAACTCAACTACATATACAATAAAAAATAAGACAGTGCAATTGTAGGTAAATTGTGTATAAAAGAGTAGAAATACCTACTTCTTCAATTTACAAGGCAAGCTTATGTAATTTGTAACACGATAAATATAATAATAATATAATAACATTGTTAGAGCTTATTTGATTTATTAGATTTTCAGCTCTGATTTACATTGCCTGATAAAATTTAGCAGCACTTATCCACTAACGATATGCATCAGTATTGTTAAAGGAGATTTAACTTTCTCAACATAGTTAAACTTTGTAATTAATTTATAACGATCATTTATTATATTAAAGTGTAAGGTTCTTAACTCATTGATGGAGTAAGGGCCTTTTCATATGAGCCCGGTTGACCGGGCTGGCTCACTTACCGGGACGGATTTCGCCTTGGGTTCATATGAGAAAATCCTGGGAACGAGTTTTGGCGCGAAATTAGAAAGGCTAAAAACAAAGGAGGCGAAGCGCAAGCAAATTATTACTTTTGTGCCTATCATGGCTTTAGCAACCCTGCTTGCCAACGGAACTTCCTAGGATTCGATCCCTCACTTCCCGCCATGTTTTTACCACGTTGTGTGATAAGAAAACAAGCTGCTACGTCATTATAACTCTGTAACGCATGCGCTGTTTTTAATAATCCGTCCGGTAACCGGGATGAAGTGTTCAAATGGCAACATTTTCCAGCCAGCTTACCGAGATCTCAGTTGGGAAAGCCGAGATCTCGGTAACCGAGCCAGCTCGCCTTCTCAAATGAACACAACGAAAATTTTATGAAGGATTTAGAAATAAGTCGAGATCTCGGAAACTGGGCCAGCCCGGTCAACCGGGCTCATGTGAAAAGGCCCGAGTGTGTTTCATTTTCGACTATGGAAAGATTGCAGTAAGGACGAATTCTTAAATGGAGTTCGTAAATCACCCAGTTTATGTTTTGTGGTTACCGTTTCTGATTTTTTAAGCAGCTATTTTATGTACTGGCACTTATATGCGGTGAAAGCTAACCTTATGACTTGCCCACAGTAATCTAAGTAATAATTTGAGCTGTGAAAGTTAAGTATGGAAATCGGCCACTAAATCTAAAACGAAATTCGGCATCAGAAACAAAGGTTTACATAAACGCGATGTAATCAACTCAACATCGTTTTAGACACAAGGCTTCAAACTGTTAACGGTGTTAACCTTTCAAGATATCAAAGTCCTTGATATTTCAAGGAAATCAAGCGATAACACTTATTCTTGATTCAAACTTTGAAAAGTTTCAGTATACGCATTTCAAATCAAGCCACCCGCCTAATGTTAAAAGGCTTTGTTAAAGGCGAAGCTGCCTTGCTCTTAAAGACTAGTTTCTTCGAGAGAAAGTTTCGAATCAAATATCAACGATTTCAAAACACACCTTTTAGACAAACAAAGGCTATCCAGAAGCCTCACTCACAAAATATAATGGGAGATATTCAATTTGAAGACAGAAGTGTAGCACTGAAACCAAAACCGAAAAATCATGCGAATCACTATCCCCTTTCTAACAACATATAACCCAGCAGCCCCTATAACAATAAAACTATAACCACAAGGAACTGGTACCTAATCCAACAATATAATATCTGAAACAAACACCATCTTCCAAAAGTCCCCTTTGATGTCCCGCAAAAAAGCGAATTATCTCAGAAATGTATCGTTAGGAAAAACTGTAAAATATTCGTCTTAACACGTAATAAAACGTATTAAATGCAACCCAATGGTTCCATGAGCTTAAAACGTCATTTGCGTTACGAGGAATGCTGTGCAGGCCTGTCACGCCTTATACAATTTCGGTGAAACAATATAACTTTACGGTTACAGACAGAAAGCAGATGTTACAAATTTATACAGTGCTTGCGTAGGTTGGGAAAAACATGCAAACTAAGACACCCAATCTTTTTGCGTCGAAACAAAGAAATACATGAGTCAGTCACTGCATCTTTTCATTTTCAGGCTAGGGGATAGGCATCTCTAAGAACGTTTCTTTGCTTAGTGCCATTTCAACATAAAGCAGCAGGGATATCTAAATACAAACCTTTCGAAAACTGCTTTGTTTATCTAGTTAAGATACCAACAGTTTACAAACTAACTAGTGGTTAGAACAGCCTTGAACGGTTTAGGCAAAATCAATTGATAGCTTTGCACTGATTTCACTCGTGTTTTGTAAGTTTCGCTTAACTGCTCGAGACGCGGTAGCGACAAGGGCAATTCGGAAACCTAGTCTTTAGTTTCACGATCCCCTTATAATTGCTTGTTTATAGCAAAGAGGCAAAAATTTCCTGAATTAAAATATCAGTT
>JAOBYE010720989.1:0-10527 GCA_025403585.1 Parazoanthus swiftii
AAAATATTCTTAAATTTTCGCGATTTTCAGCCTCGATATTCTTATAAAGTATATTCTTCTAAAAAAAAAGAGTGTATTGAATGTTTATTTTTCGGTTATATTTGCAATGGAACAAGAAAGAAATACGCTTTAGTTTTTTTCAATAATTGAAAGCTTGTTCTTACTCAGCCTATTTAACATAAACCAGGATTTCCCAAATATTTATTAGTTTCTTGATTTTTTATTTAGATTCATTGTCCGTTGAGGTTAGTTTGTAGGCCGTGTGATTAATTTTATTGCGCACAAGTGAGATTGTAAAGGTTTATTGTTGTGTAACTATACGTTACTAACCACTTATTAACCAAGAGTGAGGTCTGTATACGAGAAATATCAAACCGAGGTATGGCTGTATTGACCGAACAATAGCGAGATCAATGGGTCAAGACCGAGGTTTGATATTTCCCGTAAAGGCCGAACGCTCGAGGTATTTTATTATATGGCATTTTATATCTACAAACGATTGTAACTCCGCCCAAACAGAAGTTCTTTACTTCACTGCCAAATACAATAAAACTGCTATGATTGATTTAAGAAATCTACGTACTACTCGTTTTGCTCAATAAAATGTCTCCATGCGAACGGGAATAATACCATTTTCGCCTAAAAGCGCAACATTTCGGTGATGTATGTCGAAGATACCTCATAGCTTCAGTAAGAAGAAATCTGCTCAAAACCAAGCTTGCTTATGTCAAAAATGTTATCTATGTAAACGCATCTTTGAGTGCGCGCAAACTCTCATTTTAAATATAGACAAAGTAGAAACAGAAATTAAAATAAAAACGCGTTTTCGAATAGAAACGCTGTTCCATTCTAAAAATGAAAATCAAGAATTTCAAGACAAAAAATAGAATGAAAGAAGTGTTTGCGTGGTATGACACTTTCAGTTTTTTTCAATCAATTTGATGACCAAGCGGAGATGAGCCCCCGGCACAGAACTTGCCGGATGAATGGATGATAATCATTCCGTGTGAGCTAGAACTGAATGCAAGCCAAAGGCTGCACTGTTTATGATAAACTGCAAACTGGAAGTTAACTTGCGCAGAAATGAATTCATGATAGTAATATTTTGATGTTTATTGTTATTTAGTTATCCTATATTTAACTGCACATCCTTAAATTTTGAGTTTTTTTCTAGAAATTTGTTTTTTTAAGTGTTATATCTTTTTAGTATCAATAATCATGGAATAAGTTGTAAACGACGGACTTGGTCAACCTGTTTCAACAAAGGCAACATTTATCTATCTGCTATGAAGAAAACACTACTGAGTGTTGTAAAGGCAATGTGAGCGTGTTTTTCTTCCTTACCGTAATTTTCAAGTATACAACAGATCTCAACTTCAGAATGTTACCTTGTTTTCGTCGTTGACAAAGCAAGCACACGTTCGTATCCTGAACTGAAGTAAAACAACTTCTGTTCTCAGGTATTAATAATAATCCGTTGGTCTAGATTTACATAAGTAATAAATTTTAGTTTTATTTTTCTTTCAAAAGCCCAAATTAAAAATGCAGGTCTCGTACAGTTTTGAACGTAAATTAATCATTGTTATCAGAATTGACGATTTAATTAACCTATATTGATTTTGTTTCAAAAATAGATAAAAAAATTATTTTTGCGAATTACAAAAATTGAAACTAGCTTTTAAGATTTGAGAGAGTTCTCCCTTAAGCTACGCTAATACGAGCAACAAAGTGAACGTACAACTCGTCTCGCCACATTGCTGCAAAACGAGTTAAATTGCGATGTTGCGCGTTTTTCATCCCCTGCACAAAACTTGTTTCGCAACAAGAAAGTGTGTTCCAAGTCGCGTGATTCCCAACTTCTGATTGGTTGAATAATACGATCCGACTGCTGCTTAGTAAACAAAGATGGCGGTCGCCGCCTGGCAGAGGAAGCATACTGTGGCTGCGTTTCTTCTCACTCTCATTCTCGATGATGATGAATAGCCTGTTCTCAATCCATCGATGTTGAACTTTTGAACGACGTTGTCGCTAGCGCTGGCCTTTTGCCGTATTGCACGGCTTTTGTACTCAGGACATCCCGCACTCCACAAACAGGGGTTATTTTTGGTTTCAGGATAAGTTGCCCTTTTTTCGTCAGTTAATTTAGTTTCCAGAGACGAAGAAAGCGATATCTCTTGTTCAACTTTGCCCTCCGCTATTTTGTTTGTTTTTGCACCTTGAATGACCTTTGACGTGATCGACACTCTCAGCTAATCAAGAGCGCCGCAAAGTAAACTTGTTGCAAAACAAGTTTGCTTTGGAGTGGTAAAACGCGCGCAGCATAATTTTGAGATTTTGTTTCAAAACGTGGAACGACTTCTACTTTCTGCAACACACGTTCGCAACTTGCGACACACTTTTGTTGCGAGACAGGTTCTGTGCTTGGGATGTTAAACACGCAGCATCGCTGTTCAACTCGTTTTGCAGCAATGTTGCGATACGAGTTGTACTTATTTGTTGCTCGTATTACCGTAGCTTTAGCTATGGTAACACCACAGAAAAATGATAAACGAAACTATACTTGTTCTCAAAATTGGAAAATACAGGTAGCTTCTCAACTTGAAGCTTATCTACTCAGCCACTGTGATATCGATATTATAGATAGTTCTAGTGGAAACACATGGTAGAATTTTCTGTGAATGTAGTATTTAGTGTAGAAAATACCGGGAGAAAATACGATGTGAATGTAAACGATGCAGACGCAAAAAAAAGAACATTTTCTTTTCTCTTGCGCACGCCTTGCGCTTGCGTTTGCTCTTGCTTCGCAAATTTTCTAGTGCATGGGAAATGAGGTGAGGCAAGCTAGCGCATCGCAGACGCAAGCCAAACACCGAGACAGGGTCAACCGCGCGTGCACAACCTCTTAACTTGTGTTGCTTGCTTCACTTGCGTCTCCAGTGTGAATGTTTTTGCGTCTGCGTCTGCCGGTCTGCATCTCTAGTGTGAACAGGCCTTAAGCTACCATGATTAGACAAACGCACGTGTACATACACGTCTATACACGTACAATATTAATGTTTAGGAAAATATAGACTGAGGAGAACGGGTTTTGACTTAAATTTTGAGTTCGTTTACATTTACGTATGAACTCCAACTGCGCATGCGTGTGCGGGAGGCATAATCCCATTCTAGAAATGAATTGGCCACCTGTAACTTTTTTAACCATAGAAAATGCAGTTGACCTTTCACATTCGACCAAAAAAAGCAGTATAAAATATAATATAAAATATAGCTACGTGTTTAAAACCTTGCTCTTTGCAAATCGTTCTGCTCTTTGAATTTTTTTTAGCTTTATTTGTGTTTTATCGTTTATCTTCAAGCCAGTATTGCTTTCTCCTCTTTTTTTGGTGACTATGTTGTTAATCAACTAACTTTTTACATGCACCCACAAAGTACCTTATGTCAGGCCTTATCTCGCCTTTTTTTTTTATCTCAAACGGCGCATTAACCCACCTACCCCATCCTCCATCCCCACCCCTTCCCGTGCCCCCCTCTTCTCCTCCGCTGAACAGAGTAACCACTCGCAATGCAAAAACTTTAAACGAAGCTCTCGTCCAACGCTCATGCTTGCTTGAACAGGCTCTGGTTTCAGATAACAATTTAATCAATATTGTCACTGCATTCATCTGAGATCTGTCGCGTTTTATTAGACAGACATTATAGCTGACCACGATTAGCGATGAAGAATATACCGAGCTTAGAAATATACCGCTTTCATTCAGAAAACCGTATAAATGCCGAATGTTTTGGGAGAGAGGTCAAAACTCTGGACCCTGAGCAAGGAACCGGTACTTGCTGGTTTAGTTGCTGGGTTTTGCTGGTGGGCCATGCGTCCTTTTACTTCCCTCATTCACCTGCTAGCTCAAGTTGAATTGCTTCGAATATTGTTTGATTGCACATACTTTGGGTTTTATGGAAAAAAACGAGCTTTACATTATCTGTTGACACAGTAGCAACACCATTTTTAACGTGATTTCCGATAAGTTAACTTAAGCTATAACTGGTAACAAAACTTAAGTCAGTTTCTCCGGATAAGGTCAGTTTTTTGCGTAAATTCCTATCCGACCTTCGAAAAGTTGGTCCCTTTTTAAGTTAAAAAAAAGTTTTTGAATCTCTCTCTCGCCCGCACAAAACAAACCGTCTATGAACTATCAGTGGCTTTGAAATAATTAATACTTGGAATTTTTTTAAAGTTTGTTAATACAGGGAATAATTTATTGCTAATTAATACAAGACCACGTGTCACCACAAAGCTTTGTCTATGTACATAATCTTGGCAGATAGATCAACTTTAATTTTCCTTGTTTCAAGGAAATGTAAAGCCACTTTACAGGCGGATATCTTCCTTGGCCCGGCCAGTGTAGGTTCCTACCCACCCCGGCTCCCCCAAGCATAAAGCCGAACCTATTTGATGTTAATTTCTGATCTCTTATTTCTAAATCTCTACAAAATCGGCTGATTCGTTGATTGGATCTACTAAGGAGATTTTTAGTAATTTCATTTTAACCTTGTTTACAGAAATAAATCACGGTGCAACTTGATGTTTAATTAATTTTAGAAAACTTTGCCGAACTAAAACTTCGAAAACGATTTTTTTCATTATTATTTTTTAAGGCAACTGCTTTTTAATCTTAAGATGTACGGAACCTTCTCACCTAAATTTCCTGATTCGAGGACAAATATATACATTTACCATCTATTTTCTACATTACCTTAAATTTTGAGTTTTACTTCAGATGAATCAGAGTTTAACCATGCATATTTACCGTAACTCTTGCCTTGTGACTTTCCGTGCTGAAAATAGATTTGCCAGAACTTTAAGGAGATAACAGTCTTTATTGTTTTGGCGATCAGCGCAGTACAGAAACATTGGAATGATTTTAAAAATGAACCTGAGGGGGGCTGGATTGTATTTTTATTTTGATTCCCTCCTCCACTTCTAACTTCTTGTAACAAAATCTGTAAACCTAAGTATAAAAAACTGCGGCCTATTTTGAAAACTATTTTTTCCTTTCTTCATATAGTAGCTCATAAGTAGTAAAAAGGAAGTTTTCCTTCCCACTATTTTTGTACAAATTACGCGTAACTAATTTCCTGTAAAGCGCATCTGGAGATTTTCTGGAGAATGTGCTATTTTAAAGTTTAATTTAATTTTTAACATAAATATTATGCACTCAAACGTGATATTGCGATAATATATTTTGTAACGACGTTCACCTGTCGCCGCAAATTCGATATAAATCTTCAAAAAGTAAAAGGTTCGCGAATGGAATCATCAGTAAAAAACAGAAATGCATGCGAAACTGATATTGAAAATCATTCAAGGTTGAAAAAACGATAAATAAATGCGAAAGAGTTATGCAGGTATTATATTGTATTTTTATAATGGTAGTGACTTTCGTTATTTACTTAACTCAACACAACGAAAAGAATAGAGCCCGGCCCCTGAGTAGTTTTTCATGCAGAAACCGTACCTGATTAATCGCTGTGCAACATTACCCCAAAACAGCAGTTAGGGCGAATGACTGACCTATTTCAGTATAAACTTGTTAAGGATCTTGTCAGTTCGGTGGCACATCCTCTTCATTGCCAGCTTACTGTACCGAGCGTCAATAGTTTCCACAGTTTCTCAATTATATTTATTTTGAATGACCAATCACGGCGTTGTAACTACATAGTCCGTGAACACGTCAGTCACTCAGGCCTCTTATCCACAATAGGATTTTGTGTCGACACAAAGTCTGCGTTACAGCGTGAACAGCAACAACTCTTCGCGGCACAAACTCGAACCCATCTACACGTAATACATGGTACATGATATCACTTTTGAAAGCGGCGTTGCGTCTGGCGTTCGGAACAGCACGTAAAACGTACTGGAAAAATCGTTCCAAGTGTAAACAGAAGGCCTATCCGCCATGGTTTTAGAAACAGCCCAATAGCTATCTGGTACAGTGTAAACTGGACTTGCTAGAAGTCTTTTAACCAGGGTATCAGAAAAAGACTCTGCGAAAGTCTAAGTGTCAACGAGACCTCAGTCTGCTGCCCCGTTCAGTATAATAATGTCAGGCTTTAGGTTCTGTACACAGTCAACGTTAGTTTGATTTTCACCGTCTGTTAATTTTTTTCAATCGGCGTAGCCAATTGCCTCGCAACCGCACAGACCTCGGGCTCAGACACATCATAATTATGAAAATGTAAACCCTATACTGAATTGATTTTCAGTAACTCATGCGGACGTTTGGGGAATCAAATATTCATGACCTGCGGGTGATCGCGAAATAACGAAATTAACCAAGAAAAAAAGAAGAGAAAAGGGTTTAAAATGGGATTCTGATTCCCTAATGGCCATGTATTCTAAAAATTATTTTCGTGGAACTCAAATATCCCAGTCGAGGCGAGAGGGGGTGTTTCAGTTTCGAAACAAATCAGCTTGCTTCTTCAAGTCTTGCTGGGAAATAGTCGAGGCAGAGAAGTTTGAGAATATAGGGGTCTTCCCCTGTCTTTAAACTTCTGTTAAGGTTACCGTTCAGTATTGAGTTGCGGCAAAAACATCGTAAGTGTTTTTCTGTTACCAACTTGAAGCTAATTTTAAAAATGGCGTTTGCGCGTGAAGAGAACTCGCCAGAAGAGCTTTAATCCCCGTTGTAATTGTACGTGCAGTTGACTCCGCTTGTTTTGTTTTTCTTTCAAAGGAGGATCGGATACCCGGTCAATCAAGGACATAATCAAATGCTTGCCCTCTAAGAGTGTACGGTACACTTGCTTCAGCCAATGAAGTGCGCGAAAATGTCCGTAAATTTGAGTTTTAAATCGGAGTATTTCTGAGTTGCCTTGATAGTTAGCTTTGTTATTTACGAGCCTTGTGTTTATGTCTACTGTACTGTTCACTATCAATATCAATAGAGCTCTTTCTTGGTTTTTTGTGTTTGTGTTTTTGTTTGCGTTTCTTTCTCTCTTTCTTTTTCTCCTTGCTCTTGTACTTAGTCTTGTGTCTGTGCTTTTTCTTACGTTGCCGATCTTCGTCACTTGATTCACTGTTCGAAGTTGTGGATTCCTGGAGAAGGGCTTTTAGTTGAGCAATTCTAAACATAATTGAAAAAGAAAAGTAAACATGGAGTCTACCGAATGAGAACTATCCCCAGAATATTGATCCTTGACAGCGACCTGCATTTGCTCATGTGGGAGGCGGGGTGGAGGAGAGAAAAAAAGGGGGCACTACAGGATAACAAATCCCCATTATCACCGACGGACAAATGTGGAAGCCACAAAACATGAACCGAAGGAGAACTAACAAGAAGTTTAAGTCTTGTATTTTTCGCTTCCCGGCATATGTCAAGGATTAAAATGTTACCAAAAGCATTAGATTTCCAAGGCAGAAAAAAGGTGTTAAAACGGAAACTAACGCCAACACGCGGATTTCTTGGTAACGTGATATTGGGTAGAGTGACGTGGATAGGAGTGACGTGGATAAGAGTGACGTGGATAGGAGTGAAATGGGTAGGAGTGACGTGGATACGAGTGACGTGGATAAGAGTGACGTGGATAAGAGTGACGTTGATAGGACGTGGATAGGAGTGACGTGGATAGGAGTGACGTGGATAAGAGTGACGTGGATACGAGTGACGTGGATTCGGGTAACAAGGATAGTAGTGACGTGGATAAGAGTGACGTGGATAGGAGTGATGTGGATAGGAGTGACGTGGCTTGGCATATGGTTGGTAGATGTAAGGAACACGAAAGTTGTTTGTAAGTTTGATCTGTGAAGCCGACTTTTGGTTATCCTCAGAAACCCTTCTACATGTTGGCACACCGTACTTAGGGGGGTGAAAAAGTTAAATATAAAACAAAGATACGCACCTGCTCTCACTTTCAGCCTTCTTACTTTCTTTGATAATATCATGCATAGGATCTTCATGGGCCTGCAATTATTTTATTATTAGAAGTATATGTAGTAGTAGTAGTAGTGGTAGTGGTAGTGGTAGTGGTAGTGGTAGTGGTAGTGGTAGTGGTAGTAGTTGTAGTAGTAGTAGTGGTAGTAGTAGCAGTAGTAATAATAATAGTTACACAAAGTAATAGAAGTCCTGTAGTAACTAATATTGCTCATCGTAACTTAATTATCAACAATACATGTGGCAAAGAAGCTTACAACTCGAAACTTCTCACTCTTCTTGTTTCCACTGACAAACATGGGGCATTCCTTGTCACCAGTTCTGTGTCCATACACTTTACAACGCCAACCTGTTAATGGAAAATTGTTCATTGGATAAATGGCTTGGTACTGTAAAGGGTTGTAGTCTTCTCTGTTTCCAAGAGAGTTTGAAATACGTCTTTGTTTAATAAACTACTCCTTACCAGCCTCTGAACTTTTATTATTTTATATTTCCAGCACTATTAACATTATAATCAATTATATATGTTACTGCGAACAAGACAGTAGTAGAAAAAGACATGATTTTCTGGTTGATACACATACTGATATGCACTGTACATGTGAATCCAAGAGAGGCTTTATATGTTTAACTGCTCTAATTAAATTGTACTTTCTACAATACTATCTTCATTACTATCAAACTGGAAAAAATTGTGAATGGGCAGATCCATAAATTAAAGAAAGATTGATAACCCAACAACAAACCATCATGAAAGCTGACAATTCAACACCATGGGTGTGAATTGTGAGCTTTTGTTTGATTGGCTGCAGAAAATTAAAGTAGATCCTTGAAACAGTGATGCTTACATGCAAATCCCCTTCATGTACGCCTTACAGTAAACGACCAAAATAAGGGAAATGACATTAATTATGGGTTCTTACACAACTTACATTTCATAACTTTTACTTCTTTTCCCAAAGGCATCCACAATCCCTTACTGGGAGCATTTGCCAGGAATTCCCTGGCATCTTTGTTCTCTGGTAAGTCTGGAATGCAATCCTCTGGCCGCTCCGACTCCTCCTACAGTACATGATCAGTAATCATACAGTTAACAAATTATTCCCTGAAGTGAAAAAAAGGTGACAGCTTTTCTGCATGGCTACTCAAGTTGAACCATAATAATTTAGTTATTTTAAGGGGATCAATACCATTGGTTGAAAACTGAAAGACTTAAATTGTTCTCAAAATATGAAACTTTTGTTAGTATTGATTTACTAGTAGTCTGACACTGAAATTAAAATTGATATCATCAATAACACAGTGCAAGCAGAAATTCTTTATAAATTCTACACATCTAAAATCTGAACTTTATTTAACATTGTTGTGCTGGGAGTGGTTGCCCATTCTCCCAAGCCAGTGGCTTTTTTTAGTCGCTTGACGGCACAGATATTGGCGTGAAAGTCGATTTTGTGAAGGGAAGAAAACCAAAGAACTCGCAGAAAAACCATCAGAGTCAGAAGGAGATCGACAAATTTCAGCCCGTGGATGTGGGCATTACAGGAGTTCCAACCTGCTTAAGAACCAATAAGATCATGTGAAGTACCTTTGCCACACATGAAATAATTACATTTAAAACTTATAGTATTCATTTAGGTTGAGGGTTCATGCAGATCAATTTTGAACACCTCCCCCTTGTTAAATCAAACTGGGAGTTTACAGTATATGAAGCAATACATGGTTGGCATCCTTCCGTCTCATGAGATGGTGGGTAGCACATTAGTTCTTTTGGCATCATTCCCACAACCACTGCAACACTGGTTAGTTGGCAATGAGGATGATGTTCCCTGTTGTTTCCACCTTCTTCTCTTGTCCTCCTGCTCTGCGGGTATTCTCTCTTCCACTCTCTTCACACCTTCTTGAACTGTTGTTCTTCACTTGACGCGATCACCTGCATAGCTCTCCCACTTGTTATTATAATAACATCAATGCCACTTATGGTAGCTTCATGTCACACTTACAGATGTCTCAGTAACAAAGGTGGGGACATCCTACTGGGCGGGAGCCTTCTGCTAGTTCACCATACAGTAGGTCCTCTGGGACGTGGCCAGGGTCCATGCATTTAAAATGGCCCAGCCACGGGAGTCGCCTCTTGCTAAGGATAGCAAATATGCTTGGGATGCATGCAGCTCTTGAACTTCAGAGTTCGTTTTCCTGTCCTGCCAGTGGATATGTAGTATATGACTAAGACACCGTAGGTGGAAACTGTCGATCGGCTGATTACAATACATACTTCCATAGTTACTGTCGATTGGCTGATTACAATACATACCTCTAAAGTAACTGTCGATTGGATGATTACAATACATACCTCTATAGTTACTGTTGATTGGATGATTACAATACATACTTCTATCGTTACTGTTGATTGGATGATTACAATACATACTTCCATAGTTACTGTCGATTGGATGATTACAATACATACCTCTATAGTTACTGTTGATTGGATGATTACAATACATACTTCTATCGTTACTGTCGATTGGATGATTACAATACATACCTCTATAGTTACTGTCGATTGGATGATTACAATACATACTTCTATAGTTACTGT
>JAOBYE010721000.1:0-10525 GCA_025403585.1 Parazoanthus swiftii
CCCCCCCCCCCCCCCCCCCCCCCCCCCCCCCCCCCCAGGAGCATGCTTCCCCGGGAAAATGGCGAGAAAATTTGGATTGTCTGGGACTGCATTTCGCGCGTTTTATGCTCCTATTTAATATTACTATTTCACTTTTAAATGATCCCTGTGTTGCTACAAGCACAGTGAGAAAAAAAAAGACAAACGACATCCTTGATTGAATAGTCCATTTGTTTTTAGCTCCAAAACAAACTATAATAATTTGGAAAAAAAAAATAGAAGAAAGGCCAGTTTATCTTTGTTCATTTCATATATATGTACAAATATTTACTATTTTTTGTCTGCTTTGTTGTGGTACTTGCCACATTCCCTGCTCTGCTGCTGCTCGTGTGCTTGTGCTCGCTGTATGAAGCTACTCTTTACATGATACTTAAAATGTCTACTAGAATCTAACTTAGGAAACCTCACGGTTAATTTAGACTCTAGTTATTTCCCTGAATGTTTTATATATTTTCTTTGATTTCAAATTTTAAATACTAATCAAGTAATTAAGCAGCAAATAAGGAAATGTTCATTTATTTATTTAAGTAACTCTCTGCACAATAATGGAAATGAAATAAACTTGTTGTTGTTGTTGTAATTGATTTTTGTCAGCCGAATAAGTTCTTTCCAGGCGGACTTTTTCGGACGTGGAGGTTACCGTTCGTACACCCCCCCTGCCTACACACTTCGAGTTTTGGTCTATATGTCATTTTGACTAAATAAGTTCAAGACTATATATATATATCTTAAAATGTTTTGAGATATTTCTTCAATTGAAACTTCGTGCGTGCTCAAGGTGAACATGACCGTCACGCAACATGACCCGGATGCGAACCCGCGCGCGGTGCTCCCTGGGTAGCACATTGACTGGACAAGGTAAACATGGCGGTTGTTTTGGCTGGAGCTTTGAACAAATATATATGAGCTGAAAATGTTTGTTCACTGCGAAGAGTTTTGAGAGAGATGTTTCTCCATGGAAAATAGAGAAGAACGTGAATTTTTGAAAACATCAGCAATTTACATTAAGTCGCTTCTAGAGGTAAATATGGAACCACGTCGACTGCAGTCGAAAATAGTGGATCGATCCGGAGAGTGCTGAGAATTTTTTTGATTAAGCAAGAAAATCCAAAGCCAACAACTATTTGCTTTGTGAACTTTTCCCGATAATTAGGAGCTTTGGTATTTGTAAAGGAGTATGGCGACACCTGTTTTGGAAGAAAGTGAACAGTCACAGTGCGTTGAGGAAGAGGAAGAAAAGATTGAAGGTAAGTGGGCTTTGGTGTCGAGTTTTACACTTCCAAATTGCCTGAAAAGTAATGAGTTGATTACAGTATTTGATACTTGTTGTCAAGCGACACCGAACCTTTTAGTCTCTGTGGCTTTGTGGTTTCATTTTCAATTCTAAACGACGACATAAAAGTGCACTTATTTTTCCTAACTCGACATTTTTCGTTTGCTCTATATAGAGACCACAAGGAAACGTGCAGATTCCACGATAAAAAAGCTGAAGCGAAGGATTTCTCAAGGCCTGCGTCTATGTGAGTTGCGGTTTGAGGTTTTAGTCGAACACGAGGGGCTTGTGCGTCAAATGTTTAGAAATCGATTTGACATGCGATCAAGACAGCTGTGTTTTCGGTTTTTGGTTTTTCGGAGAGAAATTGAGCTTCTTCACGTGCCAGTCTCTCTCTGATATGTAAAGTTTCAGATTTACAATCATAGCATCTTTCAGGTAGTAGGTTTCATAAATGTAAAGGACGTTTTTGAGTCGCTTTTCGACTACTTTTCGTAATTTGCCTTTTTCTTCTAGCTTTTGTTAAGTTGGATGACGAAGGAAACAAAGCCGAAGACGCGGTTGAGGACGAAAAGGTAAAACTCACTTAAAACTGCTCGCTGAGATTAATTACGTTCTTGCTTGGAAAATGAGGTTAGCATGAAGGTGCGAAGTAAGTCTTAAGTGGAATTAACTTTTTGTCGAAATTGTAATCTTTTTGGCTACAAGAAATTCTACCGTATACCGGTATATGCTGAGGAGCTGAACCGTAACTTGTTTTTATTTAAAGTTCCAAGATCATACGTCGCCTTTTACAAACCATCTCAACCTGTAACCTTTGCCTTGATACTTCAGACAAAATGACAAATGTTTTCGGGTTGTTTTAAAGCTTGATTTTGACTGCAAGGACCACTTCCTAGCTGTGTGATTACGAGAACTATTATTAAGATTTTAATTGTTTTTTTCTTACAACAGTTTTGTTCAAAAACCCAAACGCAGCAGGAAAAAAAACTAATTGCTGAGAACACTCAAACCAAATATTAAAGGCTCGGATCATGTTCGACACGCATAATTATAGCTTGTTGACTTTTTGTGTTTTAAAAAACTTAATCTTTTCTGTTGACTGTTGAAATGAGTTTGAGTTTTCAAGAAATATTATTGGCAAAAAAGCCTCGCAGTTAATTTCTAATTATACTTTAAAACAAAAATCTTTGTTTACAGTATATAAAAGTTGTATTCATTTGTTTGTACCGGTGGCAAATGTATCTTGAATAAATGTTTTTATGTATATGTAATTTTACCCAGGGTTATGCTTGTCGTTGAAAGTCCTTATAGTTGTTTGGTGAAAACCCAATGCTTCAAAACCTTAAAAAACTAGTTTTTTGGATGAAAATCTTTGAACAGTGAATAAACTAATTTTGTTATTCAATATTGTACAAAATATTGTGTCTGCCTATCTGCAAACTCAGTTTTGACAAGAAAGCCCACTTTTTAATGCAAAATGCCAATGATTGTATTATTATTAAACTGCTTTTCTTATACTAAGTGGTCCTTGAACCTTTTTTTTGAAGTCCTTGAAAACACTTGGATTTTGTTTTTGTAATCCTGTTTTGAACTCCATCCAAGATATTTCATGCTCTCATTTAACTTTTTCAAAATAAAAAGTAGTGCTGGTTTGCATAATGCTTCATTATATTTTAGGCTCTTTGCTGTTATTAATAATTCAACTGTTGATAGCTGTTGAAGTTTTTGTAAGATATGAAAAGTGTTAGAGAGCTGAAGACATAATAAAATTATTTTGTCTTTTTATTGCAGTGAAATCTTAATTTTAAAGGATTTCCTCTGCACTGCTTTTTTGAATGATGAATTATTTAATATGTGGGTGTTAAATGTGAAATGTGAAAAATGTGAAAAAATAAAGTAGAGCAGAGAGACAAAGAATTGGAAAACAGTTGAAAATAAAAAACAAGTCTTGTATGTCAAACTGCAAGATGACCATTATTGATATAAAGTTCAAAGCAGTGGCTTGTATTTAGTGAAGCTACACATGCCCACGGAGACCAGCAGGGTAAACTATATTTAAGGCTAGTTGTAGTATATTTGGTTTGTATAAACTCCAGAACCACTAGCGAAGAGTATATTGACTAATATGTGATATGTGATATTAACTAGTTTGGGCAATCTTTCAACTTAGTAGTAATATACAGTTGCTTGATGGTACTGGTATACTGTAGACTGTACTTCATTTGTTGCAAATAAATTATGTGGCAGTGAGTAAAAATTAAGCATTTTTAGTTCCTTTATCAGAGCCACACCACTGGTAGTTTTTCATTTCCAAGTCTGGAAAGCAACAAGTTTTTTTTTTGAAAACCTGCCAGATGAACAAGTTGTAAATTTCAGTTGTTTTTCGATTGCACAGTTACACTAGCTAGTTTGCCTTTCTTCAATGTTTTAAAAATTTGTATCTACACTCAGACAAATGAAGATACAGTT
This sequence comes from Parazoanthus swiftii, assembly GCA_025403585.1. NCBI lineage: Eukaryota > Metazoa > Cnidaria > Anthozoa > Zoantharia > Parazoanthidae > Parazoanthus > Parazoanthus swiftii. The sequence goes on from JAOBYE010721000.1 coordinate 3,785, forward strand.
GATTAGCCATGGTAATGTTTGAGACAAAGTAATGTACAGTGGAGTCAAAGAGCCTCATTTGTAATGAATAATGTAAATTTATATGATCAGGCTGCCATGTACTAATCATTTTAAAATAAACTATCTATCATTTATCTCTTATAAATGTGCATGTTAATGTACCCACAATCTGGTCGCGATTTTGTGTCTGCTTGCAGGCAAATTGCCTGGCTTTGCATTGTTCCACAATGGAATAAACACTCAAAAGACAAAAAATCTTAAATCTTGAGATATGGTGATATGTGCCTTTTTTTCTCAAGTGCTTTGAACAGGCCTTGCATTGGCAATTCTAGTTCCCCATATTTGTCTTAAGCCACCTGCGGTAATATTGTATTTTATAAAAAAAATCATTTTTTTTTATTTTGCATTTTTTTCCCAACCAACCAATTCTAGAAATTTTATAAAGATCTGTGCTTTGAAAGATTAACTTGGTCTGGTCTAATTAAGATTTTCGGGACTTGTAATGCTAAACTGCTCTGTTTGTCATTGTATATACATTTATAGAACTTTGTGTCATCCCTCCCTGTCATCAACACCAATCCTGAGGGAGCACTTCGAAAATCCCCAGTCAGGCGCACTGTATCAGACTCCATGAGTGCAAGGTTCAGAAAGATCAGTTTGGATAGATGGATGAATCGAAGGCATTCAGATGAGTTTACGCCTGAAGAATTCAGTAATGGAGATCTGGTGCAGGTACTGGTATAGACCTACTTAACCCCTTCAATCCCAAACATATGAAGTGATGAGTTGATAAATTCTCCTTATTGGTCTGTAAACCGCTTTCTCAATCATGCGCAGAGCAAAGTCATGGTTCTGCTGGTGGTCACAACCCCTGTTTACATCATTCTATGACATATTTAAGGTTTTATCTTTTACCTTCTTCTCTGAAACAATTGATCTTGTTTCTTTCTTAACACCATATGCCATGTTTCCAATATGTGTAGCTCGTCAACTGATGTGCTTTAGTTGTTCTGTGCATGATTGAAAAAGTGGCTTATACATTTCATACTGTTTAAACTTGTTGGAAAAAATTTGTATTATTTTCATCTCTGAAAGTTAAGGTTTCTGATTAGTTCCTTGAATCTAATTACCAAGCCATTTATTTTTTTATTGATATGGTGGAGACAAGAGAGAGGTTGTCCATTGATTAACGCTGGAGAATGACATAGGAGAACAGGCAACCACTTCCTGTGTAACAAACACTAAATAAAATATTCTGTTTTAAGATTTTCAGTTCCCTCCTTTCATTTTCATGTTTTGTTTGAAATGCTGCTCTTGTTTGTTACCCCCTTTTTGTGTGTAATTTCATCAAGAGGTTACTTGTTTTGAATGTTCAGTTATTTCAGGTAAAGTCCATGCCATTGAAAAGATGAAAATTTTTTATAGAATTTCTGTTTAGCTTTGAACAACTTGAGAGCCCTAAATTCTGACTCACTACTCTAAGTTGTATTATTATCTGACAAGAGAACGGGAGTAGACTGTAAGGAGTCTCTTCTTTGTCCAAGTTCAGAAAAGTTTAATAAATTATAAGTGTTCCAATTCAGGTAAATTCTGTCCAAGGAAAATATAAGAAGTTGTTTACTTTTGTTGTAAGACCATGGTCTGTTGCAAAGTAGAAAGATGGAAATTTGAATGAGAGAATTTTTTATTATGGGTACTGGTAGTTATTGAGTATTGGTTACAATTATAGTACTCTACACTGAAATGTTTTTGTAGCCATTATCGCCACCATTTGGTCGTCTTGATGCATATGAAAAACTGGAGCCCCTGGGAGAAGGATCATATGCCACAGTCTTCAAAGGGATGTGCATGTAAGTAATACTCACTCTCCATGTTCTTCCCTCTTTGAAAATAAACAAGAAACTTAACTTACTAGCATACTTTCCATTTGTAGCTTTTCCCACTACATGACTGTATAACTTGCCAAATTCTTGTATTTTTGGAGGTCAGAGTGGCAGAACTGAAAGACTTTAGTCAATATGCAGGGCCAGTCTGGTCATAACATACATGCAGTATAGCAATATTAGTTTCTATTTCAATTTACAGCTCAGTCTTTTAAGTAAGTAATTGCTGCTAAACAGAGTGAAGCAGTGAAACCTTTAGCATTGCTAAATTCTAGTATGTCTTGTAAGTTTTAGAAAGTAGGCAATCCTAGCCATTGTAATCATAACGTCTTTTAACTGTTAAATTTCTGGTATAATTCAATCTTCCCTCCAAAATATTGGTTACCATGGCAAGAGGACACCCAGGATGGTGTTGAAACACTTAGAATGATTGCCTTTAAAATTTTAGGCAACGCCATGTCATTTGAGCTTTGAAATCCAAATTGTTCTAAAGTTATGATGAAAAAACCCTTTGTGTATGTGGCAGGGGGGGATGATTCAACCCCCATTGGACTGGATAGGGCTAAACATGAGGTGTGAGTCACAGTGAACACACACTCATATATTTTTCAGCAGTTGCATGAATTTATCAGCTAAGAGTTTTAATTTTTTTGTTTCTAGAACAAACAAGAAAATCGTGGCTCTCAAGGAGATAAGACTTCAAGAGGAGGAGGGCACCCCATTTACAGCAATCAGAGAAGGTTTGTGACAAGAATTTTGATACTTTTGAACTTGTGAGAGAAACTACAATACCTGCAAGTACTATTACCAGACTACACTGGGCCAACCATCATAGATGCATAATTTTATTGTTTGGAACTTTCTGCAGCTGTGTCTTAATTTGTACAGCTGCAATTTTTAATAGTTACAGTATTTACAAGGTTTTAAATTATTGCAGAACCAAGCTAAAGTAAGACATCATGACAGACTTAGCCATATAGACTAAATATTTTATTACTTAGCTATCAGCTGATTTTCAGGGCTTTTAGTACTTTAGACTTTAAGTTTTTAGTAATAAGTACAGTAGTTGTAGTAATAACCTTTGTGTACTTAAGTGATTTCATTTTGGATCAAAAGCTGATTTGTAACAGCTAACAATAAGAATCCACAGCACATAGGTTTCATGCAGTTTATGTATTTTTTGACAGCGTCTTTGCTCAAGCAGCTGAAACATAACAACATTGTGAGACTTCATGACATAATCCACACCAAGGACACACTGACATTTGTGTTTGAATATGTGGTAAGTGTTCCCTAACATAAAAATCATTGTTTTGAATAATTAGGATCAATTAACCATTTCAAACTAATCAGGGAAAGGGAGGACGGATGTGGGTGTACAAAGCTGCCAATCTGTAATTGTTTTTTTTTAAATCCACTCATTTGTTAAAATCTGTGACTTGTGTGGGGTATTATAATTTTATAGTTTATTATATAATAATTCATATAATAGTTACATCTTTTTATGCAATTAGCTAGTATTTTGATAAAGAAAGTTTCACTGAATTTATTTCCCTTGCTTTAGAACACAGATCTCAACACATATTTGGAGAAATATCCAAGAGGTATTCACCCGCATAATGTTAGAGTAAGTTATAACTTAGTTAACTTTGTACCAAATGGGGGGAATACACCATTTTGCTAAATGCAAATTTTGCTTGATCCATTCCCTTGCAGGGGCTGAAAGTTGTTACTAGGTCAAATTTGGGCTCATTAATTCAACATAAACACCACTTTAAGGACTGGATCTAGGGCAACTTTCCATTCGTAAAATGGTGATTTTTATACAAACTTATACAAAGAAGGAAGGGTTGTGTTAAAATTATCACCCAAAAAGATTTGCAAGTATAAACTTTGCCTTTGAAACTATTGCTGTGAAGTTTTATGATCAGTACAGTAGCTGTAGTCAGATTTGGAAACTAATTAAAAGTCACAGTATGTAAGTTTTTCAGAAAAACTAGTTGGAAAATAGAAAAATTTGTAGACTTCTGGCTTGTTATAAGTTGTTTCAAGGCTTAAACACTTGTGCTTAATAATTAAAAATTTAGCTCTTTTGCCAGAAATAATAACTCAGAAGTGTCATGTTAAAAATATTGTCCATAACTTTAACATTAATTTTTTCTAGAACAGGACTGACTTAACTAACATATACCATTTAGATTTTTTAAGAAAAAGGTTACAACCAGCCTTATGAATATGCTTTTGTGCCAGTTGCTTTAATTTAAAACTCTGCTGTAATTTCAGTTTAATTTACATAAGTCAATCCATAAATTTTCTTAATTATTGCTTTTTCACTAGTTAATTTTGTTATTGGCCAGTCAGTGACAAGCAGTAAAAAGCAGCATTATCCAAAAATCCAAGATGGACATGTATGCTGTGAAGCAACTGCTGCCATAGCAACGGTTCTTAATTGACCCCCTGTTGGGCTTAAATGTTAGTAAGATTAGCTTGGTCATCTGAGGGTTAAGTATCACCTGAAGCAATGGTTCAAAGGTTTGTTTGAAAAACCCAACAAACCTTTGAAGATACTTTTTGGCTAACTGAAGAATCTCGCTTAAACAGCAGTTCTGTTATAAGTACTTGATTTGGGCACAGATAGCTTGAGTTTGAAGCCCCTTAAAAATACTTTTAATATTATAGTGATTTCATGGTCATTAAGAGGAGTGGGCATGAAAAGGAGAATAGAATGAAAGTTTAGAATATAATGAATATTTTTGATTATGGGTTGAGGCAATGAATTCTTTTTTTAGCAAATAAATACTGATAAATTTCTTTCTCATTCTGACCCATGGTGGGTCACAGTTACTGATGTTCCAGTTGTTGAGAGGTTTGGCGTATATACATGAAAGAAAAATTTTACATAGGTAAGATACTAGAACCACAATTCATTGTTTGTCCATAACTTATTATAATTATACTGTAAGTGATAATAATTATGTAGCTCAAAATCTGAAAATACAGATCTTGCCATTTATGGAATCACATTTCATATAATTTGAGTCTATACAAATCTGTATTTTGCAGAAATCTGCAGAAAACTGCAGGATTCTATGTGTTATTTTCTGCAGAGTTTAGGATGTTTCTCCAGTATTCTGCATTCGACAAAATTTGCAGATTCTTTGCTGCAAATCTTTGCCGAAAACATGATTCCATAAATAGCAGGATGTGTAGCCTTCTTAACTACAAAATTTCTCCCTGGATGTATTTGGGGAAAGGTGTACAAATTAAGTCAAATTATTTTGGCATCATTGGTATTGAGACCAGAAGCTTCCAATGTTTCTATGGCTGGATGATACCTCAACAAGGAGCTTAGCTAGGAGGGAAAAACTATTAATATTTTTATGAAGAATCACCAAACATTTTGGCTGACCAAGCAACCTTTTTTGGCAGTGTTGTCAGATTAGTTTCTAAGCTCAAGATAAAATCTGTAGCACTTGTGGTAAAAATGCTAGCACAGAAAAAAAATTAGGAAGTTTGTCCAACTTTTTATGCCCCAGACAATGCCAGGCAGTTGCTGACCGTTTTACTACAAATGAGTGCCGGTAGCAAATTGACATTTGATTGCAATGCATCAACTAGTTCTTCACTGTACAGATGTACAGTTGGTGTACAGGAATGTGTCATCAGTCTGAATAATTATTGTAAAGCCAATTGGATACTCCAAAATATTTACTATCAGGTACCGGTATGAGTTGCTGCTAAGAGTTATGTTTTTGCCTTTTAGTCTTCAACAGTGTATGCAAATCCAGCAGAGTTTCGTCTGGGACAAGATATAGATTTTACATGACAGTCAAGACTTCAATAGTTTGCTCTGGAATTCATACTAATTTTTATTTTTTTTTGCATTGGCAAGTAAGTTGAACAAAAGTTTTGTGCTTTCTCAACAAGGGTTGATCTGGTAGTTGTTTTGCCGTAAGGTTGGTGGTGAAGCTGATATTTCGAACATTATTTACCTGTACATGTAGCGCTTTGTCAGATCAGACTCTGATACTTTACAGTATTGATAGTTTAGCCTGGGATTCAATCAAAGAAACATTGAAGGAGCATTGCAATGTAATTCAACTCTGCCTGTTATGAAACAGGTGGAAAATTATAATTAATTATATCAAGAAAAATATGGATTGTTTCTGGATTACAGAAGCTAACATTGCACAATTTCTGTTTTCCCCTCAAACTACAGAGATTTGAAACCTCAAAACCTTCTGATAAATGACAGGGGGGAGCTGAAGTTGGCTGATTTTGGTAGGTTATTATAAGTTGTTTAATTTGTATGGCTAGTGGGGTGACCCACCTATGGGCCCCTGTGAGCCCCCCTACGGTTGGGGGCGTATATTAGAGTGATTCGTGTATGGAGGAGAGTTAACTGAAATGATTTTTATTATATACCTATTTTTTAAGAAATTTTTGTTGTACAATACTTTTGTTTTTTGTAACTGTCTTCAGAATTTGGGACGATAAGGGGGTTCGTAGATCAAATTTTGTCGACACCCATGGCCAAGGTGAAGGTCTCGTACAACCTCACTTTATCTCTCTAGTGTGCATGATAATACTTGTGGCAGAACCAAACCAGTCAATGTCGTGTTTCTGTTTACAGGACTGGCAAGGGCAAAATCAGTTCCAAGTCGAACGTATTCACATGAAGTTGTGACGTTATGGTAAGGAGAAAGCTAGAGCTTGTCATTATTCCACCCACACATAAGAATAAGATATAGGTTATTCCATCCACACATAAGATATAGGTAATTCCACCCACACATAAGATATAGGTAATTCCACCCACACATAAGATATAGGTAATTCCACCCACACATAAGATATA
>JAOBYE010721011.1:0-10525 GCA_025403585.1 Parazoanthus swiftii
GCCCCCCCCCCCCCCCCCCTTATATTCCTTCCTAATTCATTATTTTTTTATAAATTAAAACGTAAGTTGTTAAGTTTCCATCATTTACTATCACGTAAATTACTACTCTAGAACCTTAGAATCCTTTCCAGATATACACAGCGTACACTTTCCGTTTTTACTATTGGTCTTTAATGGTTAGACTATGTCAGTGTCAGTGAACAGATCATGTGAGTATATCTCTATCTGGGTTTTAGTGGAGCCCAAACCTACTGGAGAATTGCACACAATTTAGGAGAATTCTACTGAATATCAGTTGCTGTTTCAATATAAATATTTTTGAGGTTTTTGTGTTCAAACAAGCGCGTTAAGAGGAAGAGGTCCTATGCAGCACGTTAGTAACTTACACTAAAACGCAAGTCCTGTTGCCGTCATTCAGAGCTCAGTATTGCAGTTCGTGTTATTTTGATATGTAACATGACTTGGTTTTGTAGACATACACTCTTTATTTTTGTTAGGAACAGCCGAAAAAATATGAACAAACTGAGGCTGAATCAAAAATTTAAGCAATCTGTACAAAGTTGAACTGTAGTAGTCCTACAGTACCAAGCTCTCCGATAAAGCGCCCATGGCATTAAAAAATAGCTTGTCTTTCAAAAGGCACTTTGTGTGAAGCAGTGCACAAAAGCGCCTTACCGAATTTTAGGCGAGTTTATCCCCCTACGGAAAGCATAGCCGTAAAGAGCAAAACAAGAACATTTTGAGGCTCAAATTGCCGAAAAAATAAGAACATTGAGCCTGAACAAAATTTTACTGGTTCTTAATAAAAAAAAAAGAGTGTAGTCGTTTAAATTTTGTATGGCATGTAAAGTGCGGTCGGGCTGTTTAGTGATTCGGTCTCTTGAAACATCTTCTTTAGTTTTTACAGTTAATATACTGAGTAGAGTTCGGAACCCATGCTGCACGATTAGTGCAATGACCAACAGAGCTTTAATGGTGTCTTGCTCTCCCATTTTCCTCTCTAGTTTATAAAAAGGTATATGCTCGTCAAAAATAAACAAAACATTACGTGGTTACTTGAAGATACGCATTTATCTTCTCGTATTGAAATTATCTCTCTTTAAACTCGAACGTGGAAATCGAGTCTTCCCGCGGCCAAGTGATATCTTCCAAACAAACTGCTTCAAATATATATATACCCCTCCGTCGGTGTGGTGTAGTCCCCAAACAACCTTTGTGGTTCAATCATTATAAAACTAGGAATAAACCCTTTTTGCGACTCTGACCGTACAAAGAAGCCAAGTAGTAAATACGTTTTGACCATAAAGATAGTTCAGAAAACCTGAGACGACAAACAAATCTATGACATAATGCAATTTTTAGCTTTTTTTAAACTGGATGAATATGCTCCGTCTTGGGTTAGTTATTGTATAGTATTTCAACTTTATGAAAAGAAAAGGATTCTGCAGACTTCAACAATAAGATGTCACCAACCGTATCACCAATCAAAAAGTTTCAAAAATAGAAGGCATATAATGCGCGATTGTGCATTATTAGTGACAAAATGCTTGCAGCTCCGAAATCAACTCATCGAGTTGCCATTTTGTTCCATTTGCTTCATCCTGCACTCAAGGAGTCTGGCACTGATACTACACGATTTGCTTATCATACTTCAAATCAGAAATGACAACTGACGAAAGGGCGTAAAAATAACTGTTAATCTGCCTGTGCCTAGCATGAAATGTAGTTTCCTGCATTGCTTCATCAATGGCCAATATGTAAAAACTGTAAACGATCATTTTACGGAAGCAGTTTATATTCACTGACAAGAGCTGTCGCAATAAGATAGACCGCAATGACGTTGGCTCTCTTAAATGGCATTTGACAACAATTTTCCCACATCTAGTAAGGAAAAACAGCATGATTCAAGCTTGTGTGTTTAACTAAAATCGTTGAACTGAGAAATCTCAAAGTTATCTTCGCAATCTTACAGGCTTTACGGGTACAAACAGATGGAAGTGAGAGTATAGACGAATTCTTTCAAATGGATCGTCGACGCCTTGCAATCGTATCGATCACACTGGTGAGTAAATGTCAGTATTTGATGTGATACCTTCATGACATGGCTGGTGTCTTGAACAGTATTCCAACATCATCCAGAACTAACTAAAATTACGCGATTGTGTAAGGGTTTGAGCAAAAGCTTAAAGAGAAACCAAAAAAAATGTTTACACAAAAAGAAAAAAAATTACAGATATTTTTTAACCCATTTTAGTAGGCAGAAAAATGTTAAGACGAGACAAACACAAATGCCTCTTGCTGACTACAGCGGTGTCCCCTGAAGATTTCATCAAATATATCGAAGTATATTGAAAACCCAGTCAAATCCAAAGAAAGCACTCCAAGCTTTTTTTAAAAAAAATAAGAAACTTTTATGAAACGTTTCGCTGGCAAATATTGTACGTCATAAACAGTTACAAGTCAGCAAAAAATCTTCCAAGTAATAGTAAATTATTATAACAACGGGTTTCATCCTCTAAAATTTTTTTAAAGATAATATTTACAAACTGAGCTTTTCTTTTTCTCATCAGAGAATCAGTCTTAAACAAAGATAACAAAAAAATCGCAAATTTGATCGCAAAATTTCGTACGCCTTACACAACTACAAATTAGCAGATAGTCTTTAAAAGTAACAGTAAATTAGATTTATAACGCTTTTCGCCTTCTAAAGTATTATTTTGAAGATAATATTTAAAAAACTGAACTTCAATATTTCCCATTAGCTCTCAGAGTGTTAAACAAAGATAACAAAAAAGATCGCAAATTTGATCACAAAATGTCGTGCGTCTTGCACAACTACAAATTACCAGATATAGTCTTTTAAAAGTAACATTAAATTGTATTTATAACACTTTTCACCTTTTAGAATACTATTTTGAAGATAATATTTACAAACTCAGCTTGTATATTTCTCATCAGCTAACAGCGTTAAACGTAAAAGATAGCACCTGCCTAGCAAAGCCTCTTCAATTATGCTAAATTTTCACAGTTTGAGGCAACTGCAATTAATTTTACTGCTTCAACAAATGAAACAGATTTGGTTTGTTTTGACTACGAGAAGTCTATTTATCTTGCAATAGCCTTTAACATTCCTGGATCTCTTGTTTGGTAAATGAACAGCTAAACATGTTTTATTCATGAAAATGCAAGAAAACCGAAACTGTTCTCAGTCTATAACTTTCTCTTGAAATTACGAGTACTATGTCAATTTAGTAATAATTCTAAAAGAGCTTTGAGGAAGTGAGGTTTTGTTTGTTTTATCAAATATTGCTGGCGGATCATTTCTTTTCCCATTCGTTAAGACTTCACTGTCGTATATTACTTTTTTTTTAATCTGGTTGAGAAGATTTGGAAAGTTTAAATTGCACGTTGCAAAAATTGTTGACTGAGAAGTTTGGCTGGTTTTTTAAGATTTACTAGTTGGACTGATTGAAATTGTAAGATCATTAAACATCAGTTCCGGATGTACGAAAATAGGTTCAATTTAAACCCGGTGCAGAAATTAGGCGAATCTTTAATCAAGTTCCTTTGTTTAGAAATATATTAGGTCTTTCTAAAGTACCATTGAAGATACACCCCAAGGAAACCCAATTATGTAAACCCGATATGAGAGCCCAAATCAGTCTTTAAGTACGTAAATATAAACCCTATCGTGGGTCAATAACTTAACCCAGGGCTAGCGCTAACCAATCGTTTCGAACAGAGGTGTGTAAACAATGAGAAAAAATTGTTCCGTCGTGGGCTTGTTCTCTATGTGGTTTGCGTGTGGCAACTCTTAAACGAGGTTATCCATGGGATGTAAACAGAAATAGGATTTTTATATTGAAACTTTAGTCGGTCGTTTCACAAAGTGTTTGCGCAGTCTTTCCTCTAAAAAAGTTCAACAAACAAAAATAACTACTATAACTAGTGGTTTCCAGTGGTAAGTGTAATGCTGCCGAGCGCAACTCAATGATGCTGTGTGCTTAACTAATTTTAGCACAAATTTGCCATCAACGTTGCAAACATGGTACGAGTGGCTTAATTTCGAGGAAGACTGAAACTGTGAAGGGAGGCAATTGTTTCTGTCGCAATCTTAAACTTCATTCCCAGGAACCGGACAAGACGGACAAGCGTTCGAACGAAACGATATTCTTGCTCAAAAGATATCTAGTAATAATAAAAAATATACGAATGCACTCTCTTTTCCAAAGAATCGTTTTTCAAAGAAGGTTGAGGCCCAAAAATACCAAAATTCAAAAACAAGTGCTTAACATACCTCGGGCTTATACTAAAAAGGAACATTTGTTTCTGTAAATGTTTAAAATGGAATGGAGAACCATTACTAAAGATCTTGAGAGCTGGGGCGATGCAACTTTGGCAATGAAACAGGCGATAGCAATGCATTTGGGTAGAGATGTGAATTAAGTAAAATGATCGGTACAGCCTTTCTTGGTATTTATACAAACACAATTCCAAAAACTATCAATAATTATCAAGAAAATTGAGATTGAGATACTGAAAACGTCAGTCAGCTTAGAAAATGGACGGTCTTTTTAAAAAGAAGTTGTCATATTCAATAGTTGATACTGGAACCGAAAGGAACCTTTTGGGCTTATTATATTATTATATTAAAATTGTTTGTGGTGTAAGTTATAACAATACTAAATTGTTATATCTAAATTATGCAAAGTCAGTGCTAATAACAATAACAATAAATGTGTGCTCCTTGAACGCCCAAAGTTCCTTTCGGTTTCAGTATCGACTATTGACTTTGGCTGTATACAGCTATTACAAGAAAGTTTGTCATATTAGTTAATAATCAATAGTCGAAACTGGAACCGGAAAGAACTTTTGCTATAGTTTTACTAGTTTAAATAATCAATAGTCGAAACCGGATGTAAATTAGTAGCAGTAGTCAAACAATAGTCCGGTTTCGTAGTCGTTATTGCCGCTGATTACAATGACGGCAGACTCGTTTACTCAGCGTTAGCCTCGACTTGGTGTTGAATATGCATAAAAACCAGCGGGAACGATTGGCTGCTAATAATACACAGAGTTGTAAATAGCTCGTTGCTACATTGGTATTTTATGAATATTTAACACCTAGTCGAGGCTAAGGCTGAGTAAACGAGTCTGTAGTCATTGTAATCAGCGGCAGCTACGAATACAAAACTGGACTATTTCGAGTTCAGTTTGGAGTTAATTTGCACGAGAGTGTTTTTTAAAGTTCGTCAAAACTGCATGAGCCCGGCTGACTATGACAACCTTTTTTGAAAAAGCTGTATATGTCAATCACAAATAAAAGCTAGCCGTTGCCTAGGGAATACTATGCTTTGTTTACATGATCCGGGCAGGAGTTGCTTACATTCTCTTTAGGGCTAAAACTTTAAAATCTGCCCAATAACAAGTCTCTGTCACCTGTGACTGATGTAAATATACAACCGCCGAAAAACAATTAAAAATTCGCGTAGTTTAACTTTAGCCTTCCTTGTTTCGATAAACAAAAAGTTTCAGTCGGCCGAATACCATGAACGGTTTCTGCTGCACAGAATCATTTTTGCTGGGTTGATTGAAAGTGGTTGCCGCGTGCGCGGTTAACTAAATTAATTTAATTATGCACGAATGGAACTGGTTGTGTTTGGCAGCTAGTGTTTTGGTAGGCACTATCAAAGAAGATTGCAAATTAAAAATAGCCATAAAAGCAATGTTTTTTTGCAAATGGATAAAGGGCTTTCATTTGTTTTAGCCGGTTTTAAGTAAACACAAATTTGATACAACTTTTAAGTAACCGTTTATCAGTTTGTTTGCCTATACACGTAGAGATATATCACCCCGTTTCTAACTTACCCCTCCCCTGATTGAAACTAATCACGGGTTATGAGTATAAGCTCTGTGATGACTAAAGAGTAACGTAATTAAATAGCGCCAAAATATATTGGTCTTTTTGTGAAAAATGAAGAAACTTATTTTCAAAAGCAATATTGTATATTGAGAAGCAGCAGTTTTTATGGACTCGTTTTTAGAGCGTGTCCCAAATTGCGTAATTATTCATTTTCCTGCATGCGGAAAACATTTCTTTTTTGTACTTTGATGTCATTAAACTGAAAGATTGTGTTCATCACCTCAGGCCGACATATTGGTTAAATTTTTTTATGTTCTCTGGCTTAGAGTTTTACCAGACTTTTCGTTATCGGATTCACTGATAAATTTTTGATGCTGAGTTTACATCGACTGTCAAATGAAGAGGAACTCACTAAAGACATCATTAAAAACTCTTTGTACTGATATTAACTAACTGTCTTTTGGTCTATAAATGTACAGTATTAAGAAATTAAACAATAAACTAACTGAAAAGACTCTCGAAAGGAACATACATTTAACAGTGCAGCTGGCCTTTTCAAATTCTATCTTAAACGAATTGTCAAAGAGTTCCGACGTCATAACTGAAAAACTTTTGGTTTTTAAAACGCAATTACTCCCTTTTTCTTTTATTTTCGCTGATGTTTCTCGAATATTTTAAGCTTACTTTGAAACACCGTCTCGTTCTTTTGAAATCTAGTTTCAGCTTTATTTTTGCGACATTTCAATCAAGTGTTGTTTCTATTCTTATATTAAGAAATTAAACAATAAACCAACTGAAAAAACTCTCAAAAGGAACATACATTTAACAGTGCAGCTGGCCTTTTCGAATTCTATCTTAAACGAATTGTCAAAGAGTTCCGACGTCATAGCTGAAAAACTTTTGGTTTTTAGAACGCAATTACTCCTTTTTTCTTTTATTTCCTCAGATGTTTCTCGAATATTTTAAGAATACTTCGAAAAACCGTCACGTTCTTTTAAAATTTAATTTTAACATTTCAATCAAGTGTTGTTTCTATTCTTATAAAATTTTAGTTATTTAATCAGTAAGTTGATTAGTGGAAGTGACAACAATTATTATTCTAACAATAAAATAACATATGAGCCTTTCAAGTCTCCTTTTAGCCATATGGCCAGTTCCTAATATTTTTTTTGAGAGAAAATATAATAACACTGATTGTTCGTATATGGACAGCTGCGCAATAACTTCCAGTCTCAAAAGGATCAACGAAAATTGAAATATAAGATTTTTCTCCATAAAGCCACAAGAAAAAAGGTAAATTATGATATGATAGACTTTCGATTTTTGTAATTGTTTTAACTAAAATACAATAGGGATTTTTTTTTGAAAGATATTCGGAGCCAAAGTCCAAGAAGCGGCGCTAAACCGTTGACGAATCGAAAAGACAGCGTTCCTGATGAAAAAATTACTTGCCACACGAATTTTCTGCCTTCAAGCTTGGCTACTGTTCAGTCTTAAAATTTCACCCAAAACATTTGGTTCTAAACCGATTTTATCTCATTATTTCATTTTGTATTTTATATTTCAAATTTTTGTTCTCTGCACTCCATTTTATGGCGTCAAATTGTTGTATATTAGGGTGGATTTATAAGTTTGAACATAACTGCTGTTTCCACAAGGCCGAATTCGTGAAATACTTGTAAGTGTTAGTTGAAGAGATCAAAGAGCCATCTTGTGTATTATGTATATATGTACGATTACTATCGGTATTGCTTGATCAACCTCAATATGAGATTTGATTCGCTGATAAAAGACAGGTCACTTGGATAAGTTTTCCTCTAGTAAACTGTACTTTTTACAAATACTTTCGATCATAGTTATTTTATTTGTGTAAGAAGACCCGTATTGTAGAAGCGTTAACTGATAAACCCTTATTAATGGGTTTTACAGGGAATTGGACCACCGAGAAAAACTAACCACACGTAAAATGTAATGACGTGTGTGAAAATCAGCCTATTGGTGGTTTTCTTATATCAACACCCGCTTTTGCAGGCGGCAGTCGCTTTGCATCAATTGCTCGTTTGTTAAATCATGTGTTAAAAATCATGTGTTTAATCATAAACACAGTCGGTAATACATGGACGTTTGCACTTTTGGAACTTATCTTCTTGTGTTCAAATTTGACATCTCACGGTTTTCCTTATTTTCTTGCGCCCATATGTTTTCCCTATTTAATTAGGAATTGTCTTGTTTTTTTCCAAGGCCTTGCTCGTTTGGAAGTGTTCTAGCGGCGGAACACGCGCAAAGGAGGCACCAAATGTTAAGACACTTCAAATAACAAAAAGCCGCTTGCATCTTTTAAACAGACGAGGGGCTGCGACAGAACCTTCTTCCGAGCCCCTAGCAGAAGGGGCTTCGAAACCCCAACCGGAAAGCGTACCTGTTAAAGAAGGAGAAACAGCATTACAACCAAAAACAGAACCGGAAGTCGGCATGTCAAATTCTACTGCGGAGTTTGAGCCCGAACCAGAAAAGTGGCCAGAGCCTGGGCCCAGATGGCAACAGGCTTACCAAATATGGCAGTGGGGCTGGGAATTCCACATTTATTTCTTTGCTACAACATATCTAGTGATGGGACTGTATGCCGGATATTACGTAGTCTTCAACATTTACGACGGTTTAAACAAGAAGTATCTAAGCGTCAGTTTGAACGCTATGGTTTTCGTATTTGGCTTAACAAGAGCGTTCGTGTTGTTTTTTGATCCTTACCACCAAGGTAACATGATCAAAGCTCTGGTGCTTATGCGACTTATTTGGTCAATTGGAGGTCCCTGCTTAACGGCTGCCGATTCCTTGGTAATCTTAGCCCTTGTTGAGACAGCTCAAGTATCACTGGCTCCACCACGTGTACAGAGCCCAACCGCTATCTCTATAGTAATTGTCATTCATTTTTCGTTTGTGCTTCTCACAGATACAGTTGTGTCAGAGTACGTGCAAGCCAAAATAATGCTGCTGTTTTGCCAAATATTTTTTGTAGTTTGGGGAGGGGTCCTAGGGGCAGGATATTTTGCTCTCGGGTACAAACTTGACAAGAAACTGTTTGGCCATAAACAAGTTAAAGAGATGGAAGACCGAGTGTACATCTATCTGATATATGCTTCAGGTGTTGCAAACATTGTCATCTGTTTGATAATGGTCTACTCGGCCGCAGGCGTTTTCGGCGTATATTCTGACGTTACATTTGTGGAGGCGTGGCCCTGGTATGCTCTTCAGACAGTTTCCCGTGCGAGCGAGGCCGTATCGTGCATCCTTGTGTTTACTGTCAGCGCCAAACGCACTCGAGTTAAAAAGGCAATGGAGGAATACAGGATTTCGAGTAGTCGACGTTTGGATGCCGAAGCAGCAGCAAACACCACAGCACCTAAAGGGAAACTTGCCAAATTGTTGACACGCTCGAGAAAACCTAACCGAATAAGTGTATCGCCAGCACCAAACATTTTACCACAAAGCAGTCCAGGCTCTTCGGTCTTTGAAACTCTGAGGAAGAGGTCCAGGTTTAGTTTGTTTCTGTGTGGCAGGCCATCAAACTCTGTAATAAACAATGACTCGGAGGATCCATTTGAGACAGAGAGTGTCTTTTCACCTCATACCATACAAAGTGCAGTGCCACCACGTGCACCTGCGCCACTAAATGGACAGAAGATGTTCAGTAACTACAACAAGACCGAAAAATCTTTACTATATGACAAATCAGAAACTAAATTTTTAGCGAATGGAACAGTTACTAATGACAATGGTATTTCTAACTATGGTTTTACGAGTGACGAAAAGACAACAACCCTGTACAACAAGTCTGCTTTTGAGAGAGGACGTGTTATGCAATTGGAAGTTGTCCCTGCGTCGCAGCTTAGTGACAAAGGAACAGACGCTAACAAACACGTTGATAACAACAAGGAAACTGGTACAACGCCATCGCAAAAGAAACATCCAGGGTACAAACGCGGCCTTGCAAGACAAATGAGCATGTTTTCGATTTTGGCACAGAACAAGTTAGAGGTTGCACAAACTCTAAGGTCACCTAACGATGAAACGATCCGTGATGCCAGGAGCAATTTTTCGGGGCGTGGTCAAGGGAGGCGGATAAGCATGTTTTCTTCCTTGCAAGAGAGCAAAGTTATCTCTAGCATTCTAGGTCTGGGAAGCAGTATTCAGACAATGGAGATAAGCGAGGAAGATAGCCCTGTAGATGTGGTTGGGGGGTTTGATTGAGATGGCTTGTCATCAGTGGATGTATTCTGCATAAATTGGGTTTCGGCAAAGACATTTTTGACAGAAACACGTTACTTTGTGGGACGTAGCAACAGTGATTATGGGATTACGGAACTGCCAGGATCAGTTGAGGCCAAAGTTGAGGTTTCGAAGCTTAAGTTCAATAATGTTAGCTAAAATTACTCTACATCCATCAATACATCCGTCCGTCCATACATCCATTGATCCATCAATCCATCCATCCATACATCCATCCATCCATCCATTGATCCATCAATCCATCCATCCATCCATCCATCCATCCATCCATCCATCCATCCATCAATCCATCTATCCGTCCATCCATCCATCCATCCATCCATCCATCCATCCATCCATCCATACATACATACATACATACATACATACATACAT
>JAOBYE010721022.1:0-40751 GCA_025403585.1 Parazoanthus swiftii
CCGAGGTTCCTTTTGTATCACATTTTGGTCTTATCTGCCTCTTAAAACATACTATCATCTTTTTGTTCTTGACACTCTAAACAACACACGGTTCTTGCATCCGATCCGGGCAAATAAGCAGATTCCTCAAATACCACCGGAGTTCCAATGGCGTGTATGATTTACGGCGAAACGTTACCAAAGCCACATCTGATATGTTGGGAAACTCGCTATTTAGGGTTATTAGAAATGAAAATAGCTGCAGCAAATACAGGAGGAATCCCTCTGCTAAAGTTATTTTCCCGTGTAAACTGCTTAAAAACTCGCGGAGAGTATCCCCCGGTATTTGCTGCAGCTAACTCCATTTTGTAAACAGGCGAAATAGCTAAGATTTCCCCAGACTACGCATAGCTTAGTTATGGACTTAAAATTATATTTAGGCCGGGCAAGAACGATCTGGGATGTGGTAGCATCGAAGGTTGAGATTTCCCATCATATCAGATATGACCTATAGGTTTTTTAAAAATTGCTATATTTAATTAAGTAATTTATAGTTGCTATCAAAGTACACAAATGCAAATTCAAGTACATATAGTGGCTTGAGGTTCCGACGAAGTGAAAAAACAACAAAACAATAATAACTAAACATTCCAAATTGTACGGTGTAAAAATGCATGGTTGCTCTCAACATAAACACACAAAATGAAAAGCTACACGAAGCTATACAGACAACCAACCAATCACATATAATTCTTATAAATAACGTATCAAGACGTATCAACGCTTTAGGTTAGAGGTGAAGCGTATGGTCGTTATGTAACTGCAAGGTCGCCGATAATTTTGAGGCAGAGCAGACGATCCGCATCGTCTAAATGGTACCTTTAACAAAGCAAACAGAGTCTTTTTTCCAGACAACTACGTTAACTTACGCGAATGTAAATGAATTGTGTAGAATAAGGATGCTACATGTACGGGCGACCCACATTTACCTGGTTCAGTGCCTGGACTATGCTTTTCGCTTCCATCCTTCCATTAACAGTAATCTGCTTACTTTAACCACGTCGCTCAAGTTCAAGACCATGGACTCCGTCTTTTAAGGCTCGCGGGAAGTAACCTGTCCAAAAAGGGTTATTTATGGACGAGAAGCAAGCGAAATGAAGAACAACAAGTAATTCGACCCGAGCTGGTTTGTTACATCACCGATATTGCTGCTTTCTTTCATGTTTATCAGTTCTAAATGTTAGAACAATAGAAGCGAACGCTGATTGCTCGACGTAGGTGTTAAATTAATTGAGGGCCGACCTTTCATTATGATTGTAATCTGCAACGTGTGCTAATTCCGCACTATAGATGGATTTTTAAAATGGTAAACAACCTGGAGCTCGCAAATACTAAATGAATTTAAATCTTTTTCGTATTGCCCGCGGTTAAGACCAAATAGAAATATAACAAGCCCGCGTTTCTTTCGTATACATGCGCAGTATAATAAACTTTCAAAAAAAGAGAAAAAGTAAACTCGGCAGATGTTCTGAGGTTATAAACCGGAGCATCTAGAAACTTAGCTAGCCATCCGAAAAGCTCTCTCATTTGAAAATAAAATATTTGTTTGTTTTAAACTAAAAATAACTGATCTTGTATGAGCCTCGGTCAACTCCTTTCATACTCAGAGAAAATGAAGTTGAAATTTGAATATATAATATATTACAATTTTAAAAACATCAGGATTGTGAACGAGATGTTTGTCTGACTTCACGTTTGATTCTGATATGGATCCTATAAATACCGTAAATTTTAAAACCTTTGTAAAAATAAAAAAACTTAAATGATCAGTCGCCACACCTGAAAAGAAAAACCTGCTCTTGCATGTTAATTCTTAAACTAGGCAAATTTATCACTTAAAAATATAAGGATTTGCGTTAAATTTTACTAATAATAGTTTTTCAGACTCCTTTTGAAGGGAATAACGGTTGGCCAAATACTCAATATTTTTCACGCTCGGGTTCAATAAAGCTATATCTGCATCATTCAGGACAAACTGCTCACTGTACGACCAAATGTATAAAGCAAGTAAAACATGACTCGTTATGTTTGGCTCTCAACAAAGAAGACCAACTGAAAACTATAAAAGCGTCGTAAAAACATCCAAGACTGTATGTCTGTAATTGTAAATAGAACCAAGAACCAGTAATACGATTTACACGCTTATTTTGTAAGAAGAAACAAAAATTTACAAGAAGTATCGGTTTTGCTCACTGAATGTAAGAACAAGCAAAGGATATCAATCTCTGCCGCTCAAACTCTGTCATAGATGCATAGACACTTTTAATATACACCCCAGCGGTCGTAAACAAAAACTTTAACTTCAAGTCAAGGTCAAGTACAGAGCTGTACTTCGGCCCTTCCCCTAATTCTTTGCGCACCTCCCGCTCCGATAACACAAAAACGAATGGGTACGAGTCTGCCTCGGCTCTACTTTTTGCCACTGGGGAGCGGCAACATAAAGGCGGTCTATAACTGTATAAGAACGTAGTTTTTCCAACAAGAACAATTATTTTATGTATAAAATAAAAAGGACTTAAGAACAATTTGAAGATGAATTTGCCAAGCATCAGCCAAATGGCTAAAACAATCGTTAATTCAAAAATCTTCGGGAGCAATCGTGACTCGTAGCTCAGAGGGTGGCTCCCAACTGTATCTCATTTTGCTGTGCCACTGAACTTTTTGAATGGTGGCGCTAAAACGTCTTGAGAGAATTTTAAAAACATTTCTCTAAATGTGCTCCTTAGTGAGCAACCAATGTCGACGCACCCACTAATTTTTGTGCAAAATGTAGTCGAATGCTAGATATAAGATGTATCTAAGACCCTGTTATGTTGCCATAGCAACCAAAATACTTGTGGGCGTACAAACGTTACTGTAACATCAGCTCTTAACATTAACAGGAAGCAATTATCTTTTACTATAAACAAGTGAGCGTTTCATAAAGTTCAGTTTTGATCTGCAAAGGTTGGCTCGTTTTCTGCAATGTATTTACATAGTTTTTGTTACAGTTTCCAAGTGAAAATGTGTAAAACTACTTACATGGTGCTTTGTGCAAATTCAGGCTAGAATAACGACTTCAAACTGTTTAACATACAAGAAAAGAGTTTATTATAACTGCTACAAACCAGGGAGTTTGTAAAAGTAGCTGCCTCAAAAAGCTCTGTTTTGTCTCGAGGCTCACCACAACATCACCACTAATTACGATCATCAGCAGCAACAACACATAGCTATATATAAGAAAAGAGTGCGTTAGCATCTATAAATTAGAGAGTTTCATTTATCGCAAGGGTAGTTGCACCACCGTGCTCTTCGTTGTCTCAAGGCTCACCACATTCGGGTTACTGAAATCACGAGCTGCAGGCTCTACGCGGTTAGTGCGACATGGCATGCAGCGAAAGAACGAAGGCAAAACCGCCCTCAATCCTCGAATGTAGTTCTTGTTGAAGTTAAAATAAATCAACGGGTTTATCGCTGGATAAGTGCACGACAGAAAATATCCAGCGAAAATCAGGTGTCTTGAGTCGCACGGGCGTTCAGCACTCCATACATAAACCATCAAAAGCCGATACACGTTGAATGGTGTCCAGGCTACAAGAAACACCACAACTACTGTCCCGAGCATGTACGTCACTTTCCTGTTTTCTTGGGCACGCATCCGCCTCGCTTCCGCGCCTAAATGGTGTAATGCCTTTTCACGGTAAAGCGAGACGATAATGGCGGAGTAGAGACTGGTAAGGAGTAGGAATGGTATCAGCGAGAAACAAACAAGGAAAAATGGAAACTCTATTTGGGCGGCTTCTTGGTTGTCAAACGCTGGCGTCCAGCTTTCGATGCAATAGACTGTTTTACCTTTGTAAGTAATCTGCTTCTTGTAAAAGAAAATAGAAGAGTAAGTTGCACCTAGGAGCCAAGTAACAGCGATGACAATAAAGCATGATTTCTTTCCATTGATTGGTTGTCTTTTCATCGGGAAAACGACGCTGAAAAACCGTTCGACTGCGATTATTTCCAAGGTGAAGACAGACACTGCCACGGATACCACAATGGCAAACTCACTAAACTTACAGGTTGCTGATCCTAAAATTCCGCCAGCGAACCAAAGATCTCGCTCCGTGTGAATGTTTCGGATTTGAACAGGCATATCAATCAGTGGAATTGCTAGATCGGAGGCTGACATGTTCAAGATTAAGAAATTGACGATAGTTCGTAAGTTGCGATTTTTCCAGATGACGATTATAACAAGGGAGTTTCCAACGAGGGCGAAAGTCACCAGCAATAAGTAGGCGACGGTTTTAATTATTTTGATGTGACTGGAATCTAGAAAAAGATCGCAGTTTCCTTCTATCGTGGTAGATGGACTAGATAGATTTGTACTGTCATTTCCCTATAGAAAAAGAAAAGGTAAATTACCATTTTCTACTGAATAGCATAGTGGAGATTCATCCGTCCGGTTCAGTATGTAATTTGTGTATATGTTAAGCTTTTCCTCGAGTGTGAAGTTTAAATAGGCATTAAGCTTTCAACTTCATCTGCAGCCTTGTTCACACTGAGAATTAAAGGAAAGTATTTGTCGTTCTAATATAGTTGCTTTCCTATAATGGTCATTATGAACAAGGTTACAGATGTATAGCTGAGATAAGAGTTGTTTTTAAAAAACGTTGTCTCTGACTAAAAGGTTTATGAACGCTAAATTAAAGTTCCAGACGTTTCAACCGATATCTTCGATCTTCTTCAATGGAATAACGAATTGAGGTCGAAAACTTTGATTGAAATGCAGCATGAGAGAATTACAATTATTTGACATTGTCTCTGACACAAAGGCGATTGTATACGGCCGGGATTAAAATGTGGTCGTTTCCCGCGTTTTTGTCCCCCATGGAATGCCATGCTTCAAGGAATCCTTGCTTTTTCAGGTATAAACTTTACATTCAGGGAAAAGCTTAACATGAACACAAATAATTACTATTTTCTAACTTTATATTTCTCTAACTCATTCCTCACACAATGTTGTAAGCAAAAACACGCATTCTCTCGTCTAGAAAATTAAAATTGGACCCGGGCATTGTTCAGAAAGATGCAAAATTTACCAAACTATCCTCTCAGAAATATACTGCCCCAAACCCAAACCCTTAGATAATCCTTGAGACTGTGGAGGCAAGAGCTGTAAAGAACTAAATTAATCACAAGATGTTTATAGAACAGTTTTATTAGTAGATACATTTTCAAATGAACCATTATTTATAATTCTATCGAATCGGTTTTCGATTTTATAATACTCCATGAAAGTTCCATTTTTCATATATAAGTATTCATCAGTTTTAATTCTGGTATGTTGTTAAAGGCACTCTTACTATTAGTGTTTTTTAGAATTTTCTTAATTTATCAGTTATAGAAAAGATAGTAAAAACTCTTTTTGCTTCAACGGGGCAAAAGCATGGAACACGTTACCGAATACATAAAATATTAGCAAAGAAAGATCACTTCCTATAATAAGAAAGACCTCAAATCTTTAATTAAGTTTGTAATTCGGTGTAATGAAGTTATTAAAACACCAAGCCTTTTGGCACAGAATGTTTATGAGTTTTAATATAATTGTATTTGTTAAAATATCTCAAATAATTTATCTATGTAAACACAGGCCTCCATTTAAACCAGTCTTTTTAGCTAAACTCAACCACCCTGTTTAAACATAGAAAATAAATAAATACAAAGTAAAACAGTCAGTTTTTGTTAAGCATGAATCGAATTTTTGTTTCTTATGCCACTTACCCGATCATTTCACTGAAAATGGAGTTCTAGCCAAACCCAGTCATTCGAGCTGCCGCATAAAAAATATGTAATTTGTATGGGCCATGTTTTAAACTTTAAGAAAACAGGAAAGTATTTGTTGGTTTTGATTTTTACAAAGATACAGGGCAACCGATGTAATACGAGTTTGACCTTTTCGAAAGTTCTTTCGGTTTTAGAACTTACGAGTTTTGCAATTTTTTTTTTACAAGCTAAACATGACAATTAGAAAATTTATTGTCAATTTTTCCGAGTAACGAGTTCTATATCAGGCATCCTTCATCTGCTCTCGTAACTACACCGCCTTCGTTCTGTACTGGATATTTAGTGATTTTTATAAAGGTAAATTAGTATGACGAGATAACATAATGTAGTTAATTGTGTACCTAAGGATACGAAAACTGGATATCTCCCGATTCATCAGTGGCTTTAAACAAAAACCTCCTGTAAATTTAATTCCTTCCAATGATCTTTTCAAACTATCTCAAACTAGAACCTTTGCATGCATTTTTTTAACAACTAACTAATCGTGTTAAAGTCATAAGGTCCAACTATTGCAGTAAATATAGTTTTCCGTTTTGCGTTTAAGTATCAAGCGTTCCTTACCTGCTTATGTAACTACACAAAAATGATGCTCAAAGGTTGTGGTATCAAGAGGGAGTATATGAGTTCTTAATTTTGTACCAAACAAAAACACAACATTTTTGTAACAAAAATTTTCTACAGACTTACCACGCTCATGTTGGCCATTGTTTCTTGAAACGATGTGCAGGAAATTTATCAAGCTACTGCTTCTGTCTTCCGAAAATGATAGAAGGATGACAATCTTTTTCACTGCTTCCACTTGAGTCAATTCTGCGCACAAATTTCGCTGAAATTTAGCACAAAATTTCTTTCATTTTCTAATCTCATGTCCCATTGCCATGAAACAACCGAAGCATAAGCACCAAAAGTAACTGTACTTATATATAAAAATTACAAGAAACTACCAGAAATTCAATCAAAATTTATAAGTAGATGAAGTGCGTGCAACAAAAACCGCTAATTACGCCAACATCCGAGCAATTTCGGGAATAGCTTTGCTATTTGAAACTTAATATAGATTAAAGTTTTAAATTAAAGTTTTGCAACATCTTTCACCTGTTACTTTTTCTATTATTAAAGGGAACATTAAAGGCAAAAATAGCTATGGGTCTTAAGTGATTCACAGTATGCAATAACTTATAAAACATATTAGACAGATGTGTTTTTGACACTTTCGTGAACAGTTTCTCTAAATTCAACTACATTTTCTCGCATTGCCGCGATTCGAAGAAATCACCAAACTGTTGAACTAAACTTTATAACTTGATTTGTGGGAGCAATTTTAAGACAACTTACGAACTATGTAAATGATGAGTGTATGTATATGACATAAATTCTGAGTGCTAACCTTTCAAACCTAGTTCAAAAATTAACTTTTCAAGATTTTTGAGTTTTAAAGTCATTGCAATTAGGAAAACTTTGCCCTTTATCCGGTATAATTAGCTAAAGGTGAATTTTCTGGAGAACTACTCTTTGTTGTCAGTAAACTGTAACTTCGAAAGAAATTGTTCTCCGGTAACTGGGATTATCAAAATAGAAATTTGAAAGAACATGCAATCTATAAAGCACTAATCGATACAAAAACATCAAAAAAGCCTAGAAAAGTACATGTACACCTGCCTTTGTCGAAGCATACAAGAATAAGTTGTATAAATTAAGCCAATACCATTTACCTTTCCTTGCAGAGTATCTGAAAGATCCTAATATCCAACCTTTATCTAAATACAATAGGGAGTTTTATCCAACAATTATCAGCCGTATTTGAATGTACACCTGTGTACAGCGCAAAAATTTCCCCCAGTTTTTTTTTAAGAGTTCCTGTAACGGAAACTTAGACCTTTTAGCCACAACCCACGCAGTTATATAAACAATAGAGCGTAGAAGATCTAGGAACCAATCCTGAGTTTTAGGTAATCCTTATAAATTGATCGTTAACAAATCAGTAACGTTGCATTCCAGAACAGCTGCGAGAATCCACACGAGGAAAGTGGATTCTCACAATTATTCTGGGAAACAGTGATACTGATTGGTTAACGATCAATTAAATGTTTTAAAGGATATCCCCCTTATTAAGGAAGGAGGACGAACTCAGTTGACATAATAATGTGCCGCTCAAATGCGAAATTGCCTCGTTCTGACGATTGCTTATTGCTCTCAGTAACGAAAACGCCTCTGTATTAGTTTGGTCTTGTTTTATTAGCAGGGAAAGTTTACAGATTATGGTCAATTCGAAAATATATCCTATACACCTATATATATATGTTGTCTTAAGTAATGTTGAGAAAAGACCGAGAACGACACTAAGCTTCACGCCAAATATATCTGTTTGTTTGAGTATCTGTATTTTTACAAAATTGTTTTGGAAGGTAAATTCGTGTAGCCGCTTTTAAATCATTAAAAGTGAACTAAATTAGGACTGTATATTTTCAACCAGATCAAAATGTTTCTCTACCTACTCAGTTTTGCCAACGAGAGAGAATTTTAAAAATATTCAGAAAATAAACATTTGCTCCTTAGAATTCTTAAAATCATATATATTGCAGTTTAGGAAGGACAATTATTTTCACAAAAGCCTCTCAGGGATTGGGTTGGTTGGTTTTAACACTGTCCTCGTTAGTTCTGAGTTGGCGTATTCTCCACTTTCGTCATGCCACGTGTTTCGACCACGCCTTCTGTAGTCATCCACGTCAGTGAACTGCGAGTGGCACTTCTTCCACAGCACGGACTGGTCTTGCTCTGGCGGTGGGGTCTGAGAGGAATGATTCGATTTAATATACGAAGTAGGTGATACATACTACTACTATCACTACGAAGAAGAAGAAGAAGAAGAAGAAGAAGCATGAATGAAGTCTCAGTTTTCTACCTTGGGGGGTTTATACGGGTAAGGCGCCTTGTAGTCCACTTCATAAGTCGTATCCAAATACCTGAAGACAGAAATGACAAAGCTATTCACTCTTATATATTGATATATTCAGCTACAACAAACACCCTTCTGTATATGTTTTAAGAAGACGAACAATTCTCATTTTTCATCTTGAGTCCGTCAAGCACCGGAAAAGAAATCGCGCAAGATTTCGATAGCGGACGCGTCGGTTCGACAACGGGCTTGCACTGATATTAAAGAAGGACGACATTTTGGCTTTCGGTATTCGTAGAAACACGTGGAATCATCAAGATTACTCTGCTATATCAGTCCCGTAGGCAGGGCGATTTTGTTGGCGGGGGTGCAAACCAAGGGCTGCTAGGTACTAACAATTTCCATACTTCATGTATGTCCTCTAAATTCCCATAACAAAGCCCATACATTTCATAAATTTCGTAAACTTGGACTAGTAAAAGCCAAATTTATGGGGTAAATGCACTTACGGCCTTATCTGTTTTTTTTTAGTAGTTCCGATTTCCGATAGAGCCAACTATTACGGATAAACCTGTTTGGGCTTCTTCATAGTTTTATTAAATCTCCAAATGCGGACCTTTTTGGGTCCGGTTTTTTTTTTTTGGGGGGGGGTGTACGCACCCCGCGCACCCCCCGCCTGCCTACGGGCCTGTATATGAAAAGAATGGTAAACATATATTATAATATATTAATACTATATTTTTACACGGCCTTTGCATTAGTTTACTGGAAAGTAAACTACACTCGTAACTGTCATAGGAAACTACACCGCTTGTGGCAAATTTCTAGTCAATCTTCACATAAGGATTTTCGATATTTTCTATATTAACAATTTTTATTTTTCAAGTTTTTTCCAAAAACTTGTCAAAAGCTTTCTGAAAACTATTCAGGGCCGTAGCAAGTGCCCCCCCCCCAGTTTTTTCCCCAGCAAATATGTCAAATGTGTGAAGCTCAGCAAATTGCCCCAAGTTTGAGAAAAACTTGTCATACTTTACTAGTTTTAGACACACTGATTTTGTTTCAAATGGCGTTTAAAACCCAGGAAACACATTTTTAGACAAACTAATTTTCAAAATTTCCCGGGGGTGCATGCCCCCAGACCCCCCTAGAGGGCTCACACCTCGGCTCTTGGCGGTGCCCCCCCAGTTTTCAAAGGCTTGCTATGGCCCTGCTATTTTAACAATTTTCAAGATTTTCTTAACATTTCTGGATTTTTATCTGTAAGAAAATAGAAAAGATAATTACAAAGCAGCTTAAATGTCAATACTTTATTACAATTAAATATAATATTTATCTCGGCATATTGTTTGCACCTCTGAGCACATGACATTCATTATATATTATGGAAACCTTAAGATATCAAAAATATTCTTGAGTCCTGGCTTGAGAATTGAATCGAAAAAAATTGTACAGTAGTTTTTAGCAAAACCTTGATGTAAACATTCGGTGCTCCTTCAACCTCAAAGAACAATTTAACAATGTTTAAAGGGGCAGACTCAGAAATTTTGGAAAAGGAGGGCCTCAGGCCAAACCTGGAAAAGGCTGCTGAAAAAAGGGTTTCTGATCTTTTCAGGTATTTTTCTTTTAAATTCTTATAAAATGGCCAACGAAAGGGGGCCCCACGCCTTATCTGCCTTTGGTTTGCGGACAAACTGAGCTCTGCTACATGAAATGAGTAAGCGACATATTTACCATTTGTTGTGATCAGGTGGGTGTTGCGGTAAGACACTACCAAATCCTCTCTCAGGTGCTCCGGTGTCTCTGGAAAAATAGAAGTATCCAGAGTTCAGAAAGAGGGAAGCCTAAAAGAATCAGATCAATCTAGGTTTCTAAGAAATGCCTAACCCACCCCTTCCTTAGGGGTTAGATTTGTCTTTAGGTTTAGGGGTGGGTTGGGTGGTTTAGTAATAGTTGGTCTTGGGTCTAGTAATAGTGCTATCTTTAGAGTACCAAGATAATCTTTAAATCATGTTGCTCTATTTTTATAAATATAAAATTGAGAATGAAAATGCAAAAGTTCAACAACATGCTAAGAACAATCTTCAGGCTGAGTCTAGCTATTAAAGAAAGTAATATAGTTTACATTAGCATTTTATCCCTATAAATTTTGAAAATGGAACAAAAAACAATTATTATTCAAAATCATGAGAAATCAAGATTTTACATTTGTAAAGATAAACAAGCAAGAGCATGATGTAATTGGGAACATATAGAAACTGAGTTGGACATTGGAAAAACCCTCTACGTGCATGGCCAGAGGACGGCTCCTTGGTTCCTGGAGAACCCTCCTCCCCTCTAATCTCCAAGTTGAAGCAACTCATAGACAATATTATTGGAAATCAGATTACCAAAAACTCTACCCTATCTATTGTTGGAACCCCCTTATGACAGCTGCTGCGGATGCCCTTGGTTTATTCATAGCAAATATTGACTGGATTTTGAACTATGAATTGAACACTTGAGTGGGGGAGGGGGTGGGGAGGCCTGGCACCTTGGAGACCTTTGTTTCACTAACTTTACCCAGTGGCTACTTTGCTCACCTTTTAAAATTAACATTCCCAAATGTCGACATGCTAACCATTTGGTGACGAGTCTCTCTTGTTTCAAAGTCCTTCTTTAACTCTACGGATTGTTTCATCTGGTCGTGACTTGTTGTTGTTGATAAAGACTGAGAGGTAAAAACTACTGTAAAATTTTGCTCAACAGTTGTTTGGAACCATTACTTGTATATTCGAAGATCTGGTATTTTTTAGGGTATTTTTAAGCATAAATCGCACTCGGAAGAAAATCTGGTGTTTTTTAGGGGTTATTTGAGCTAAAACGGTACACTGAAGAAAATCTGGTATATAGCAGCGTGTATTTGATAACTATCAAATAAAAGGCTAGAATTCAATTTAACTGTTGATAAATTCAGGTATTTTTTAGGGTATTCCAGAAGCAAGGGGTATTTTTTAGGGTATTCCAGAAGCAAGGGGTATTTTTTAGGGTGAATTTTTTTTCCAGTAGGTATTTTTTAGGGTAGAAATTCGAGCTTCCCGATGGTTATCCCTACCACTTTCACCCTGAAGTACACCCCCCAGGAGTCCAATATTCTAGATAGACAGGCTAAGAAAGAGCTTCTGTTCTTCAATACTTAAGTTCACTTAATTATCACATTGAATGACTGCTGGCTGACCCAGGAGTACATTAGGTGTAGTTTTAGGGAATGGGCTGGTAACAATATACTTTTTGCTCTTGAATGAGAAAAAAACTTGGGGGAAAACAGCTTTCATAAAAACATGCACTTGCTTGAAAGTATTTATGATACAATCTAATCACAAGTAAGTACATTAATTTTTATAATCAAATTCAGTACTCCATACATCTTTTAGCTTCCCAACTGCTCAGGGCTATACATTTTCAACTTATAAGAGAAAATAATAAATTATTAAAAAGTAATGTTTTTTACCACTTTTAAATACCTGCATTGTTGAATCTCCAGTTTTTTAAAAAAAAACAAATAACTTATTGCATCTCAGAAAAAAACATTTTTAGACTTCATCTTAAATATTTTGATTGGATGATCAGCTTCTTTATTCTCACAGCCCATCAACTTGTTTTATACTAATACTGTCAGGAGAAGATAGATTTTTATAAACTTACCCCATCAGTAAAATCCCCAATGCGGCGGTAGGTAGAATTGTGTAATTTCCTTTTCTCAGGTTGATAATCTTTCAATTCATAATCTTTCGGTTCGGCCTCTCGTGCCTGATGCCTGTTACGAAGAAAAGAACCGAACAATTCTATGAATACGCTGCTAAAAATCTTAAACTCTCTGAAATCAATCCTGGGTGAAAGAATTAAAGTTGTAAATAGTCAAATACTTTTTCAACGTTGGCTTATGGAAGTAATTTCTGCTCTCGAGATCATTCAAGGTTTCTTTCGATTTTTTTCTAGCCTAATTCGCTTCAGTTTCTTCTGAAAAAAGTGGAACTAAGCCAGGATAAACTCCGATAAAATCAAAGCAGTTATAGAGCCTTAACAGTAGAAGGTTGTTTTTATTTTAAATTGTAACACTAACACTGAACAGGGTTGAACGATATAAAACCGGAAGCTTCGAGCACGAGTAGTTAATTGTTAAATCTTGCTCTTCACTCTCTCAGTATAAATCAGGAATTCTGTGACTGTGTTGTGTTTAATACCTTAAGTACGCCATATTCTAAACCTGAAAAGCCATTGCTGCACAACACTAGACATCATTCATAAATCGATCGAATATTCTCAACTTAATCTTACCAATGAGACACCAGTGTTGGACGACTGTAATCCATATGATCTGATCGAAGGAAAAGCGAACCTTTCCTCTCGACGAAATTGACTGCATTCATAGCTAATTCAGAATATGTTTTGATCTACGAAACTAAGAAAGTATAAAATCGATGCTTTGAAGTTGGAAGATGAGTCGAGAAGTATAAACAAACGCGAGGTTAGTTTACATAACTACCATGGAAACGAGCCTCGCTTTGGCGACAAGACGAGCACACGATTCTGGAAGCCAGCGGATGCTCCAGTGGGATTTCAAAATGGCGGTTTAGCGCGCTCTGATACAAGACTAATCGTCTTGCGTTTCAAATATGTCAGGAAACCCTCAACTAAAGAAACATCTGAAAGCCGCGAAATCTTTTCTCAGACAAGAAAAATATGGCGATGTTTTGGCACATCTTGTTTTTCTCGCGAACGTCGATCCTTCGTCAAAGACATACTTCAAAGAGGAGTTCATAACCGCATTAAGGCGATGGACGGAAATTCTTGAACGCCATGGAGAGTTTGAAAAAGTTATGATCTGCTATGAGCAAGCACTTCAGATTTATCCAGAGAGCGAGACTATTCTAAACAACATGGGTGCATCGCTTTTCAAAATGGGCTGTCATGACGAAGCAGCCTCGTGCTTCAGGCGCGCTCTCCTTTTAAACCCAAGCTGCAATCAAGCAAAAGAAAGCCTGGAGAGTGTGGCGAATGTTCTTGTTGAGCGTTGGCACTTTCGCATGCTGAATGATAAGAAGAGAAACGAAGCTTATAAAATTGCGATTTCCAAGGCTGTTTCTGAGGGGTATAATACGGTGCTTGATATTGGGAGCGGCACAGGAATTCTGAGCATGTTTGCTGTGCAGGCCGGTGCAAAGAATGTTTATGCGTGTGAGATGTCAAAGACAATGTATGAAATGTCCCTTGACGTGTTAGAGGCAAATCAGATGAAGGACTCAGTAAATGTTATTCATAAGAAGTCAACAGATCTTGTAGTTGGAGTAGACCTTTCAAGTCATGTGTCACTAGCTGTGACTGAAACACTAGATTGTGGTTTGCTCGGCGAGGGTGTAATCCCTACAGTTGAACATGCATGGGAACACTTGCTTGAGCCTTCAAAACTGGAAGGACATGTTACAGATGTAACACCACAGGGTGCCCATCACAGCAGTTGTTTGCACAGGAGGCCTGGAAAGGTTATTCCAGCCAAAGCCATTGTCTATGCTACAGTCATCTCATCTGAAGCAGTAAGGTCCCGCACAAAGCTTAAGAAAGATAGAATTGCTGGGGTTGATATCTCTTCTGTGTGTGTTGTTGGTGGAGATAAAGTATCACTTGCTGAGATTCCCTCAGAAAGCCATGTTGGTGTTCTGGAACCATATACGACTGAGTGCCTCAGTTCCCTTGCTGGTGGATATCTGTCACTGACAAACACCTTTGTCGTGACTGAGTATGACTTTAATGATCCCAAAAGCTTTGAAAAGCAACTTCTGGTGAGCTTTGAGATTCCAGCATTACATACAGGATCTGTTGATGCAATTGCAGTTTGGTTTGATTTGTACCTAGATGAAGAGATTTGTCTAAACACAGGACCTGGTGGAGGGTCCACATGCTGGGAGCAGGCTGTTTACCCGGTGTATTTGTATCATTTGGAACAAAAACCTTCAGGTTTGAAGTACCTTGAAGGACAAATTCCTGTTCAAGCTGGAGACATGCTCACTATTGTTGGGGAATTTACCAAGAAATGTCTTGTCCTGAAGTGCACAGGGATCAGTAAATTCCAGGAAGCTACCTCAAAGCAAGATTGCATGTGTCCCTTGACGAGCGAGGACTCTTGCAAACAAGTGGAAACTCCAAATGATGAGCATTTTTTGAGTGTTCCAAAGGTTTCAGATTGTGACCATGGAGAAAAAAAACAAGCTTGTTCATCAGCAAACAGATTTCTCTTAGAAAGAACATGTGGCGAACAAACAAATAAAGAAAAAAACAGAAATGATAGGCTTGGTCTTGCAAAGCATGTTTCTGCTTTCAGAGGTTTATCATTAAAATCAAACATAACTGACCAGACAGCTGATGCAGTTGCCAGGTACCAAACAGTGATCATTCCACCATCTTATATGAGGAGGTTGAATGATGAGTTGTTCTGTAACACTTACCAGGAAGCAGTAACAAGGGCTGTAAATAGAGTACTTGCAATGTGTAACCAAAGCAAGGAACTATTCCCAACAGGTTCTCATACTGGCTTGGATATCAATCACAGCTCATCAAATGGACAGCATAGTGTGTCTAACCATGGAAATGGGTTATTGCAACCTAGTTGCCACACTGGAAGCACATGCAGAGTTTTAGACATCACTCATGGCCCTTCACTGATTGGTCAATTGGTTACAAATGCTAAAGCCAGCCATGTTCTCATGTCTAGTCCAGATACAAGCTTTGCCAAGTGTTTAAAATCGTTGCCAGTAACTAGCAGTAGTTCAGTAATTGACTATGGCCCTTGCCAGCTGGAAGATGTTGTGGCAGAGGGCAAGACATGGCACATGCTAGTCGGAGACATTGTTGAACCATCTGGAGTATTGAGGCAACAAGTCGTTGAAGATATTGTTCTTGCAAAAGGTCAGTAGTTCTTACAATACCACTGATAGTTAATGTTATTGTAATACATAAATGGTGTTGAGTTTTTTGAATTCTGATACTCAAGTATAAGCAAAAATATCAGCTTTCTTGGAAAGAGCAAGTTCAAACTAGCAGACATTCCAATTTTTAGCTTTCCTAGTTTTATTTTTGACATTAATTTTACCAAAAGATCTATATCAGAAGGAGATATGAGAGCAGGACCTGAAGTCCCTTACTAGCTAGTGACCCATTACTATCTTCCTCACATTCATCTTTCCTACATGTAAACCCCATCTCTCTTTTCTAGTAAATTCATCTGTTTTGAATTGAGCAGCCACAATTTTAGTCACAGAAAATCAATTATTTGAACCAATAATTTTAACAAACCAAAAAACAACATACCATGAACCCTTTCACCCCAAACGTGACATCTGATGTGTTGCTTAACTTCTTTCAAGCTGTCTTCACACTTTCCTTTTAAATAAGTATGGAGAATTAAGTTGTTCCTCTTTGAGTGGTTACAGTTTTATACTATAAAACTTGTGATCAGCTCTTTAATTCTCAAAGCAAAATAAATAGTTTTATATTTATATTGGATGGAGAAGATAATTTATGTTGATGAGATGGCTTGGGTGTTTTTATCCTTTCTTTTCTTCCTTTCCTATCTTGTTTCTTTATTCATTTTCTATTTTGCAGCCAGTATAAAATTAGAAATTATGTTCAATTGTGTACTGCAGGATGTCTGCTCAAACCTGTCGCCCACGAAGTTGTGCCAGCTGCCATTACAATCAAGTGTTTGTGTATTGAGTCCCAACAGTTGCATCTGCACAGTCGAGTCATCCACAATGACAACACGCTCGGTCTTGATATTGGCAGGTTTATCAACCACTTTCAAGTTAACACCCATATCGACGTTGATCTCAGGTCATTGGAACACAGACCAATTACTAGTGAAGTAGATCTGTTCCACTTAAACTTTGCTGAAAATTATGAAGATGATCGAGAAATCCTTTCTCTGCTGGAAATGAACTCTCAGAGAACTGTCAAGGCTTTGTGTTCAGGAACAATTCATGCGGTGCCTTATTGGTTCATACTGCACTTTCCAGGATGTGTTAACGGTAGCTTATCGACCTTTTGTGGTGCATACCCAGGGTCACACTGGAGACAGGCAGTTGTTGTGTTGAAGGATGAATTGCCAGTTGAAGAAGGACAAGATCTTCTAGTTACAGCAACATGCAAGGACAGTTGTGTGTCTGTGTCAGTGCAGAAAGTGAATTAACTGACAAGTACAGATGAGTAACAGTGTTATATCAGTGTTCTAGCCAGCTAATTAAAATGAAAGGGCTCAACATTTTACATATCATTTAAAATATTCAAGACAATCAGAACCTAGAGGGCTGACTGAAAAATTGGGCTGTTTTGAATTATGCTGTTTTGACAGCGATTAATTGTGCATAAAAATATCAAGTGAAAACTTATAACTTCTCTTCATTTTACAAAAGTTTATGACGAGAAAACGACTGGGTGCTGCCTAAAATAAACAGTAAGGTTCTACTCTAAGAACGAAAGACCCTATTAACAACAGCTGACACAGTCGTCATTCTAACAATATGTCATTATAAGTTTGTCTACAGATGGTCAGATTTATCCCAAAGGTTTGGGTTATTTATATTGTATTTTATTTTTGCTTCGGCCTAGCTAGAACACTGAGTGTCTAAAAGAGACTTAGCTTGTTAGATATATGGTTGCAACACATGAGTATGTTGGTGTGTCTGTGTAAGTACAGACACTGAGATAAATGTCTTACAGATGGTTACTGAGTTAGCTGCCGCACAGAAGGGGTAGCAGAAAAGGACTGTGCTTACTGAATTACAGTGAGTAGCAGCATTTGAGGATAGCTGTGTGTCTTTCTGAACAGACCCTGAGTTTACCTTAATTGTCTTGCAGCTGAATTCTAGTGTCTGAAAAATGACTAAGCAGCTTATTGGATACAGAAACCTGGTAGAATAGCTAGTAACACGTAGAAGAGTGTCCATGGAGTTACAACAGAGTTGCTGGTAACTGTAGTGCAGATGATGAGTTCAGGGACAGTGACTAGCAAGACAGGAGGTACTGGAATTGGCAACCTGAAGAGGTAGCAGTGTGTCTGTCTGTTTGGCTCCAGTGCCTAGTCCAAATCCAGGTGTGTGTCTGTGTCTGTTTATATATGTTATATGTTTTTCAGTTTCAAAGAAATTTAAATCTAACTTAAACGTGAGTGGTTTATACTTGTGAAGCAAGCATAAGTGCAATGGATCATGGTTCATTTACTAGCCTGCGTGCAGGCTCTCCTTGCGGGTTGGGATATAGTTTGGAGTAAGAAGAAAAGAGACGCTGAGAGAGGCGGGCGGAGGGGGGAATGGGGAGAGTGGTATTACCCGTAATCTATTCTCAATCAAGTAACTGCTAGTTTTTTAAAAGTGATCTTAAAAGTAAGATAGACAAACAGACTGTGTGCAGCGGCAATACTTGAGTAAGAATGCACTTTATTGGTGACCGGTTTCGGTTAACAACCTTATCAAGCAAGTGCTAAACTCGAACGATACTTCGTTTTATAAAATGTTTTAGCCTTTTGTAAATAATTTGTTATTTCAATTTAAAATAGCAATGAAATATAAAGGAAGAAGTAACATACGTGAAGAGCACGAAATGCGGTTTGAGTGACGCGCTTACAGGAAGTTTGTTTAGAAAACTTCAAATGTCTAGTTAATAAAGTTTGGGCCGGCTAAGAACGTTCTTCCACAATCCGATTACGGAATAAACGCTGAAAATAAACAACGTAAAACAATATATCACTGAAAGAGAACGATCACGAGCTGTTTTCGCGGTGATTGTGGCATATGATTACGAACTGCCCGCGAAAACTTCGCATGGATTACAAGTATCACTTTGAGTAAATTAAAAGTTTCAACTTCCGACCGCCATCTTGAGCAATTACTGGAGTGAGAAGAGAATTACCCGTTTAGGCTAACCCTGGAAAATGCATACCCCTTTTTAGCCTCGTTTGCTCGGTCCGTAGGGCAAGTTATGGACCAAATTTTTTCCTTCCTTTTATGGCCTAAGCGCGAAGCGCGCGGGCCGTGAAAACAAGGAAGGAAAAAACAAGGATCCATAACTTGCCGTACGGACCGAGCAAACGAGGCTAATAAGATGTTTATTATATGGCTTTGTTGATTATTCGAAGCAAGTGAAGCTGTGATAGCCGCTCCAGAACTAGAGGTTACGGACCTCAAATTGACCAATCACAGCACGCGAAATCAGTCAGCCATATAATAAGAACTTGCTTCAAATAATCAACAAAGCCATATGATAACATCTTATTAGCCTCGTTTGCTCGGTCCGTACGGCAAGTTATGGATCCTTGTTTTTCCTTCCTTATTGTCATGGCCCGCGCGTTTCGCGCTTGGGCCATTGAAGGAAGAAAAAAACTCGATCCAAAACTTGCAGTACGGACCTCGCACTCGGCTAATAAGAGGTATTTATTCGTGGGTTTTACTGTATCGCAGAATTGTTACTACCAACTAATTCTGTGGAGGCCTTATGAACTAGACTAATAAACTAGCAGACAGGTATCGGATGTTTTGTCAGTGTCTAGTGTAAC
The DNA here is from genome assembly GCA_025403585.1 of Parazoanthus swiftii. Classification (NCBI taxonomy): domain Eukaryota; kingdom Metazoa; phylum Cnidaria; class Anthozoa; order Zoantharia; family Parazoanthidae; genus Parazoanthus; species Parazoanthus swiftii. The sequence continues at coordinate 19,329 of JAOBYE010721022.1, forward strand.
GACCACTGTTTAAATGTTTCTTTATAAATAAATATATAAACTCAAACTGGCGGTTATGCAATTTTCAGCATTAAATGAAAACAAAAGGATTTATTGATTAACAATAAAGTACTTCAACGTCTGTTTCTGCTGCATTGTGGGATTGAAGTGAAAAAAATGCAAACAGTTAGCAAATGAACTAGTAAAATGTAAAGTGCCGCGAAGGTTGTTAAAATAACAGTAGCTCTACATACTTATTGAGGAATCTGCGGAGTCACAATGAACAAGTTTATATTTATCACTAGAAAACAGGCTTGACAAGTTTTGGTTTCATTTGGTATATAAACAATCAGATGGACTTTGGACTATGAACCAAAACATGAGACTTCGTGACTGGTTCGTGATTTGCGTCTAAGAATAGTCTTTTAATGTTTATTGCCAGTGTTTAAAAGTTTTAATTGATCTCGTTATTTCCTCATATAGATTTTGGGTTTTAAAAGGAGGAAATTATTTGCTCGTGACTGTTGTTATTCGATATTTGACATATTCGCTCGTGTTTCGTCAAATTAAACTTTTATATTCACTTTCACACTTCTTCCTTCAGACAGTCAATATTATTCTCCTTCACTGTGAGAGGTCTCTACTGGCAAACAAACCAAGGGAAGAGATCTCTCAGCGAAGGAGAATAATATTGTAGTCTGCTATTACCCAGAGGCAATTGCTTTGGGGCTGGGCGCTGGTATTGTTTCCATCTGTGACGTAAAACGCAAATCGATCAGACATGTTATTTTAAAATATTTTGTGCACGTTCTGTGCTGTTTTGGGTCACAAGATAACAAGTGCCCAAGTGGTTGGGTCTGGCAACCTCAGGTTTCGTATGATTATCTGAAAAAAGATTTGACGTAATCTTGCTTGGTCTTCTGAAAGCATGTTAAAACATCAGGCTTTATATATGCATACAATATGTATATATGTATATAATTAATCCAACTGTAGGGAACCGCTTTGTCATCGATCAGATGACTGGCCCCGCTCCCCTCAAACCATTTTATATGATCCTTCGCATTGTTCAACAAATACGTTTAAGGGCGGAGGAGCTTCAGTTTATCAAAATAGAACAAAGTCAAAGAACAAGAAACCATGTACCAAGACATGGAAAATATTTCTTGGTTTCAGAAACCCTCCCACGCCATGAAACGAATTTTCGCAATGTTTGAAGAACTGATATGAATCTGGATTATATGAACAGTTTGACTTTCTCGCTTATCAGGGTTGCTCCAGAACGAACATTCTGGAACTTTTCTCTTACATGTGTTTCCTCACGCGCGCAAGTCTCGTTCTCGTTTGTCCTGTTTATGTTTTGGTGGAACCTGATTGGTCCTCAGAAGTGAATTTCATCACCACGTCAGAACACGCCACAAAACCAACATCGAGTGTCACAACTTATTGAACATTTATAACCGGCGATCGAAGGGTTAGCGTTTAGAAAAGAAAATATCGAAATTATGAGCTCGAAAATTTTACGCAAGTGTAGCAGCCTGTTGAGGCCTCAAGTTGTGAGGGGATTAGCGGCCAGAACTGTGACTAGTTACACACAGAAACTGGCAGAGCCTTACACAGAGACGAAACTTCTAGTACCGCCACCAGAGAGCTTACTGAAGCCAATAGACGTACCAAATAAACTGTTATGCGGTCCAGGACCGAGTAACCCATCGCCACGAATCGAAGCCGCTTCAGCGATGCCGATGATCGGTCATCTTCACAAAGAGTTCTATGTCATTCTGGACGAAATCAAGGATGGACTGAAATACGTCTTCCAGACCAACAACGACTGGACTTTCGCGATCAGTGGACCGGGTCACGCCGCAATGGAGACAGCAGTTGTGAATCTGTTAGAGCCTGGAGAACGAATCTTGGTTTTAGTGAATGGAATGTGGGCTCTCAGAGGTACTCTGGTCGCTGAGAGAGCGGGTGAGTTGAAGTTTGTCCCACTTCTTTCGTTTCCCACGCGAACATCCAAATTGTGCAATGTTTATCGCTAAATTAAATGTTGATTGTGACTACTTGTGTTCTAAACAAATCGCACAGTTTGGAAGATTCAGAGCTATATTCTTTCCACACACGTAACAGTTTTTCAGGATAAACAGAAAAAGAAAAGAAATAATGTATGAAAGAAAAACTTTAACCTAATATACCTGTCTGCAGCCGCTAAAAGACTGGCTGCAGATTTCAGAAAATTTGTGTACATTTTGTAGCCTCAGGGTGTACTTTCAGTATGGTTATCGGAAGTACAAATATGGACTTGATATTGTGTTTTAGACTGTGTAGAAACTATGAGTATTTTACTCAGAAGCAGTGAGTATTTCTACGAAGATTTTGTGCAGTGTATTTAGTTCGAAGCCTTTGAATATTAAGCGTAACTAAATGGATTCTTGCAAGGTCGCCTCGCTGTTGCGAAAAGAGTGCATTACTTAGTAAACAACACCATATTTGGAGGTTGTTTAGGGGCGTGTTAGAGGCGGGGGTATTTCGCAACATCATGACCGGCCGTGACCAGTTATAAAGTCATTTAAAAAATATGTTTTAGAGCACGTGCACTTTTCAAATCAGGCTGGTTATGACTTGTGATTGTGGTTGACTGGCCAGAAGAAACCAGATTAGGCTGTTTATGATAAATTTAAACCCAGGATATTGAATTTTGTTTGTTTCTCAAGTGAAACAATATCAAAATGTTCATAATTCAAAATTTTTAGTGTTTCAAAAAGAACTGTAAGTGGTTGATTCCATTTTTTCTGTAGTGCTTTGAGTAAAATATTTCAAAAGACAATCAATCTAATAAACATTTAGAACATTACTTTTTAAAATTAATATGAGTGGTGCACCACTCAGGCTGATTAAGAGTATATATTTCATGCTGATACATGGTATAATGTATCTTGAGCAATAACATTTGGCTGTAATTATATTTCTTAGTTGCCATTAAATTTTGGTAAACTGCAAATATTATTGACTAATTGTGTTCTGACATTGAATTACTGAAGTTTCAAACTTCTCATACTCTTTGACTTAACAGCAAAATTTTACTTAGAAAAAATATATTTGTCTATGAAAATGCAAATTTGAAAAATGTTTTTAAGCTTCTCAATTTGTTAAATTTCTTAGAGTGACTAAGTTTGCCATAGTAACCAGTTTATGAAATTTTCCATGGCTACCAAATTTATTTGTTGAAAGTATCATTTCTAGTTGAACTATCAAATGAATTTACATGCTTTCTTGGTTTTTGTTGCTGTGGCAGTTTTACTATAAATTAATGTTTCAAAAGTTTCTTGTGGATGTATTCTGGGTCTTTTTATACTGTGTTGAAATGTGGCATGTTTCAATATATTATTCTTGTTCTTTCAGTTAATGGTTAAAAGTGTGACCAGACATTAAAGGCTTACACATTATTAAAATTACCAGGGTAACCTGTAAGCTAGTCTACAAATTTAGTTGGGATCATAATCAGTACTTTTAAAAACTTTCAATCATGAAGTATTGAGAAGCACTGCTCAAATAAGCCACTTTCTCTCAATCATGCGCAGAGCAAAGTAATGGTTTTGCTGGTGGTCACAACCCCTGTTTACATCATTCTGTGACATATTTAAAATTTTATTTTTTACCTTTTTTTGAAAACAGTTGATCTTAATTCTTTCTTAACACCATATACATGCCATGTTTCCAATACATGTGGCCCGCCAACTAAAGCACTAAAGCTGCTCTGCGCATGATTGAGAACGTGGCTTATAGAACAGTTTGGAAATCAAAATTGTTTCAGGGTCTGCAGTTGGAAGTCAAAACCCTGTTTCTAGATATGGTGAAAATCCAGACAGTATACAGTTACTGTAATTTTTACAAGTATCACATATTCCCTGTCATGTTTTAGCATTTTGTAAACTAGTTTTATAAGCCTTAAAGACAAAAAAACTGCCCTTAAATGTTATCAATGTTTGAAAGTATAACATTTCCATAAACTAGCTGTCAAGCATTGGTCTTTCCTTTCTGACCCCCCTTAGAAAAAGTCAGATGACTAAAATAATATCCTCTTTTTGTGACAGGCTGTGATTTGAGGAGAATGGACAAACAACCTGGTGAATACTTCACCTTGGAAGATATTGAGGAGGTCGGTTAATTTGCCTTAATTCATATAACTGCAATTTGAACATTTTGAAGTTCTAATTAAAAAACTAACAGTATCAAGTATTTTAAAAACATTTCTCTGTCATTTGACATTTTCTTGTGCAGGGCCTTAAAAAACACAAACCAAAAGCTCTCTTTATCATCCATGCCGAGTCATCAGCTGGTATTTTGCAGCCTTTGGAAGGTCTAGGAGAGCTCTGTCACAAGTAAGTCATTGCAAGAAAATGCTCGATATTCAGGAAGCTACTCCATGTTGACAAATACTGAATGGTCCTAAATGCTTTCCATCTTTCTTTATTGCACTTGCTTTTCTATCTTTTCTTGTTTTTTCTTAATTTTTATCTTTGATTTTGCTTATAGATTTTGGGTTTGGTTAAGTCAGTTGTAGGGTTAGAACTGAGGTTAGCAAAATGCTTTTTTCAAGAACACAAACTTAAGCAAGTTTCGACAGTCGATTGTCAAAGACTGAATTTACAGCATTGTTTTTGTTTAGATATGACTGTCTGTCCATTGTGGACACTGTTGCATCACTTGGAGGTGTGCCATTCCATGCTGATGACCTTGGTATTGACGTGGTATATGCAGGCTCCCAGAAAGCATTAAGTGCTCCACCAGGTGCAGCACCAATCACATTCAATGCTCGAGCTAAGGAAGCTGTCCTGAACCGAAAAACCAAACCAATCTCCTATTTATTCGACATGCAAGAACTAGCGAACTACTGGGGCTGTGATGAAGGCCCAAGAAGGTCTGGTATTTTTGTTGTACAAATTCCTTATAATTTTGATAATAATGAGGATTTTGAGCAACTACCCACCCACCCCTCCTTAGGTTACAGTTAAAACTAGGTTTGGGTCTAGGTTTTGTTTTGTTTGTTTGTTTGTTTGTTGTTGTTTTTTTTTTTTGGGGGGGGGGGTTGGTGGGTCGATCACTGTCCAGAAGGGCCTAGCTTGTAAAAGTGTTTTGAAATGATTAGCTTTGGCAGCATCCATTCTTAACCCTGGATCAAGATTCTCGAGATTCATCATGTGTATGTATATGCATGACTGGCCACGTTTCAGAACTTATTTTAAGCTCTGGAACAATAACGATTTTCTTTTGTTTTTGCTTTAGCAGGTAAAAATGTTTCCATATTAGTTCCTATTTAGAACTTATAGGCTGGTTAGTTTTAGCCTACAAATCTACAGTTTTTGTCTTGCTTTTCATAATTTGAAAGCCCTTAATTCAAACCCTCTGTTGGCATTTTAAAATATTGCTTGGAAAGCTTATCAAAATTAAAATGATTGTAATTTGTTAGCTAGAGTGATAATCATTCAAGTTTGGCTTAAATTGCTTGTTTAAATTATTTAATTTTGTATCTCTATTGCAGATATCACCATACACCACCTGTCAACACTTTCTACGCTCTGCGAGAGGCACTTGCCATCATTGCTGAGGAGGTATGGATACTAGAAACAAATCATTTGTCACCTTGAGTTCCTGGACTTTTTATTTATTTATTGCTACAATGTATAGTAGATCAACATTTTAAGCGACCCCCTTAAAATCTCCCAGAACTGAACTTCAAAAACTCTTCAAAGTTTTCAAAAGTTTGGAAATTTACAAAAATTAATGCAAAATTCCGGCTCCTGGCTTGTTAGTTAACATGAATTCCATCGAAACAAGAAACGAAATTTTTGCAAACATAATTTTCACTGTTTGTACGGTCCTATAAAGTTCTTGATCGGAGTTTCGTTTTGTAAGTCTTTGGTCCTTGAATGTCCGTGAATATAGCCATGTAGAGTCTGCAGTCATATGATATTGTTGCTTTGATGACTTTTCGTTCTCTAAAAATAAAGGCAGACAGCATGAAAAGCAATTATCTAGTCAAAAAACAAGTAAGTTCTTCTTTCACGTGTGAAAGCATTGTTCATCAAGACAACTTCACTTCATGTTAGCGTCTTTGGAGGAAAAGCTCCTGAAAATCCTTGAATTCAGTGCCTATTTAAAATTCCTTGAAAGTCATTGAATTTAGTGAATGAAAAGTGTATGAACATTAGCGCTTTAGGGAGTGAAAAGGTTGAAGAAGTCGTTCAGTTTCTGATTTTTAGCCCAGGAAACTAAGGTGTTCTTTATCCTGTTGAACTGATAGGGATTGGAGCATCGCTGGCATAGACACGCCACCAATGCACAGATGTTCTGGGATGGAATTGAAGAACTGGGAATGAAGTGTTTTGTTGAAGACAAGGTAAACAACAGCAACATTCTTTTACTTTGTATTTATATGATGTTACAATGAGGTTAAATCCACTTAGATTAACCATAAGGCTAATCCAATCTAGGACGATACAAAAACAAGTCGTGACGTATTAAATTGCCATTGGAACGTTGGATGAGATGAAGAGTTTTCAGAATTATACAGACATACACATACAGTATCGGTAAACAGTTGTGTTGATAAAGGAAGAAGGAAAAGAAAAACGGAAAGTATAAAATGGTATCAAAGCTACATGTACGTGTATTAATTAAGTTATATATAGGCGGAAATATAAATGGAGAATTCCCGTACTGGATAAAAAGGAGGCGAAAATTTTCCAAGCAATCATCAAGCAAAATTAATTGATTTTGTTTTAAAGGTTATCTTTCTTGACTTAAGATCACTTTTAGTTATTCAGCTACTGAGAAATCCCCTGAACACGAGTAAAAATTTGAGATCGGCTTTTTGCATGTTGATGTTATTTTTCAGCCGAAAGTTTCCTTAGATTTTCTGACAAACTTTAAAAATCGTCAGTAGCTTGCTTAAGACGTCTTTGAAAACTGAAAGCTTTCCAAAGATTTCAAGAGATTTTCAGAAATTTCCTAATAGTTACGACGATTTCCGCAACACTTGCAAATGTTTTCCGAATATTTCACCATCATAATATACACAATGTTACTTGCAGTTTCCCTTGTTCAACGTACAATGTAAACAGCAGATCATCAGGCAACTAAGTTTGCAGTGACGTTCTTGTATAAACGTTGCATGCAAAAATATGGTTACATCAATAAATTATTGTACATCAATAAATTATTGTAAATACTATTATATCAATTTATAAATTTGTTGTGTTTGGATAAGTCATGATTTTGAAACTAACTCTATTTCCTTTGCAGTCGGTCGTACATCATGTAAGAAAGGGGTGTTTTTTTGCTGATCCTGACTTCATAGAATGTTAACCGTATAATAAGTAATATTATATATGTTTTACTTTCAGAGAGTTCGTTTACCATCAGTTACAACAATCACCGTACCAGAGGGTGTCAAGTGGGATGCAATAATGAATCACTTAATGGACAAGTAAGTATACTTAATTCTTTATCCCTTATCATTTAAGTTTTTGATTTCGAACAGGAAAACTTCATTAAGTTAACGCGCTTTGGTTTGTCTTTTAACAGCTACCGACTAGAGATACTCGGGGGAATGGGACCAACAGCTGGTAAGGTCCTGCGAGTTGGTTTCCTTGGTAACAACAGCACAGCTGAAAATGTTCAGTTTGTCCTACGTGCCTTCAAAGAAACTCTTCAAACACTACGGGGCTACTAAGCATTGCAGGGCTACTTATCATCGCGGGGCTACTAAGCACAAGAAATAACCGTGGAATGTTGCTCAGGAATGTTGGGTGATACTACTGCTGTGTTTCTTGTACAGGAAGTTACAATATAACGACATTATTTAAGCTGGTTTTCAAGTATTAACGCTCACTAGATTTCAATGTTGCACATATGGCATACTAGAATGTGGAATTATTTAGTCTTAAGTTTGTAATTAAGAACAAATTTACAACCTAGAAACTCATAGAAAGAATGAACAACTTTGATGTTTACACGACTAAATGGTTAACTCAATGTGATATGAATTAAGGATCAACTGTTACTCTGACTGATATTAAGTTGCTTTAGAAAGCGTAAAACCAAGATATTCCTTCTTCCATTTGGAGTAGTATTTAAACTTAACACGCCCTCTTCAGTACGTAGTTCTTTTTAGAGGTCAGATACACGTCTGTTTGAAAAAAGCAATTCTTAATAGTTACTTAACCGAGTAAATACACTTCCTGTGAACGGAGCGGTTTTATCGGTTGTTTAGCCATCTATGTTTTACATTACCAGAAGTAGCCATGGTGGTGGTATTGTCGGTATTGGCAACCAGTGCAGCATTGTAAATAAAATGTTTTGGCAAAATAAACAGGCCCGTAGGCAGGGGGTGGGGGTGCGCAACCCCACGGGCGCAAAAAGGACCGCATCCGTAACAGCCGGTAAATCGGAATGACTAAAAACAACATCTGATTGGCTTTTTCAATGGAGGACATTCATGGAGTTACCTACCCGCCCTTGGTTTGCATCCTCCCTCCTCCCCAACAAAATTCCTGCCTGTGGGACTGATGAGTGACGAATATAATATTGATAATCTTGAAGACTTCACCAAGGTTCCTATTTAGATAGCATAAATACGAAATGCGTGTAGGCAAGCGGTTGTAATGCACCGTCACGGTAGTTTACATCTGTTGTCGATTTAACGGAAATCTGAATTATAAATTGGTGTATAATACTTAATATGTATTGACTTGTAGTAAACGAGTTAGTCTATTTAATAAGCAATTTCATGAGGTTTGATTTGCTAACCTTTTTACTCCCAATAGTGCCAAATGTTTCCAATTCTCCTTACCTATCTCCATGCATTTTCTATAAATAAGTTAGGAGAGTTTTGAACTTCATCTTATATAATTTAGAGTGGATGATCAGTTCCTTTATTCTCACAGCCAATCAACTGATTTAGATTAATAATGCAAGGAGAAGATAGATGTTGATAAACATGCTGGGATTGAAAGGGTTAAGAGACTGATAAACGCGCAGGGCGCTGAATGATCCAAGACCTTGTGGACGAAGTTGTTTATTGTTAATTATTGCTGTCAATTTAAAATCCTGTCGTGGCTGGACCAAATTTCAAAGGTGCCGTCGTCTTATCTTGAAGCTGATCAATTTTGAGACGAACGGAAACCAAAGCAAATGCTTAGTTTATTTATTCCATTAAAACATTTTTAAATCCACATGTTGCCAAATGTAACTGGAAATGTACCCCAAAATAACCAAACATATTTGACAAACACAGAGAACAACTTTGTTTGCTTGGCATTTTCGTGTTGAAAGTACGTACTCCGCCTGAACGAAACTTGGGCAAAAATATTTCGTCTTTGTTTCGTTCTGTCAAAACTTCCGTCCGCTCGTCCAAGTATAACACCAGTGTACCAATACGTCATTACAAGGAAGTTCGCCATACACTCGTGTACCAAATCAAATGACTATTTTGGTAATTGGTTTACTATAAGTCATCACACGGAAGTTCCCAAAAAAAGTTATGTGATTAAAACATATCTCGAAGCGAACGGTTTTGCATGAGTTCATTTTCTTTTTCGAGAACTAAAAGCTGCCAGCTTGAATGTTTTCAGAACAGTGGGTTTAGTGTTAGTTAAGTTATGGAACCAACTGGTTTGTAGGATTTGCCATATTCTTGTGATGACTTATTATGAACTGGTTTACTAAATATTTGAACTGAAAGACATACTGGTGGAAAACGCAAAAAAAAATCGAAAGCAACAGGTATATAAATGAAAATGTCATTTGATTCGTATATAATTATGCAAAAAATGCTTAACCGAAAGATTTTTCAAGTTTTATTTAACAAACACTTTCACTGAGTTGTCAGTGTTTTTTTTTTCCTTTATTTGGTTTTGTGGATGTCATGTAAGGTGTAATTCTTATATTTTTTTCATAACGTGGCACTAGATTGGTTCTACAAAACTTAATATATATATTTTAAGCCTCGGCACCTTAAGACAGAAAAAATTGTTCTAATGCAAAAGTAATGTTCATTTGTCATTTTGAAATTATTTAATATCTTGAGAAATCCAGTTGCTTTATGGACGGAACTCCATAAAATATGGGGGGGAGGGGGGGGGGGTAGTTAGGAGACAATGATTGGAGTTGTGTGCTTGAACAAAGCATTCCTTTGTCATTTTTTCTTTTCAGGTTTAGTTCTACAACTGAATTTCGAAGACTTTGAAAGCATTCTCATATTTAAACTGTTTTTGTTCAGTTTGTATAACTTTTCGTGGCTAAGATATGTATATTAATCATGGTGACAAATATATCTACAGGAAATAAAAAGTTGATGAGTTGTAAGTATTAAGCAAAACGGGAAACTTGAAGACTTCATAAAATGGCATGAAATTCTTTTTAACTGGTATTGGTAAGAAATATATTGTGCAAGAGAAATGTTAGCTTTGGTTCAAACTATTTTTTGAATAAAATTGTTTGAAAAGTTCATATAGATCGATTTTGTGTTTAGAAGAAAATAGCAAAGTTTACTCTGAAGAAGGGCTGACGCTCGAAACGTCAGCAGGCACGTAGCCAGGATTTTTGTCGGGGGGGTGCAAATTTCGTAAACTTGGACTCTTAAAAGCCAAATTTGTGGGACAAGCACACTTTAGCAGTTTTTTTAGACGTTTCAATTCACGTTAACACCAATTGGTACGATAAACCTATTCGGGCTTCTGCATCGTCTTCTTAAACCTCCAAATGCGGACCTTTTTGGGTCCGTGGGGGGGTGCGTGCGCACCCCGCGCACCCCCCTGCCTACGGGCCTGGTCAGCCTTACACCAAACCTTACGGCGAAAAGCGCACCATACCAACCTTTGTTGATAAAAAAAAAACGGTATTCAGCTTACTCAGCAACACAGAAAAAGCAGTTTTTTTTCAAAACTATAGTCTTCCAGTGTTTACCCTTTAGTTTTGGGCCGAAGCTGAATGTTCTTAAATAGTTTGCGGGTTTCAGCCTCAAATATTCTTAAAATATTCTTATATATATCAGTTTCTGTTTGCACACGTAGTGGGATGTAAAGATTCACTAGCACAAACTAGCTGGAAGCGGAGATTAGCATGTGCACCAAGATGTTTTCCCTGCAGGGATTTCCATTTGTTATACAACGTACATGCAATCATTTCAAATGCAATGAATATTAGCTGCAACATGTACCGTATTTAGCTAGTTTGTTTCAGTAGTTGCAGTAAAGAAACAAACAACAGTGAAGAAATGAATTATTTCCATGAATTTGTACTGTATCAGAAAAAAGTTCTTCTCGGCCTTAGGTATGTACTAAGTATAGGTTCTTAAAATTTCGGCAAATCTCAGCCTCGTGTTCACTAGTTTAAATAGGTTCTCATAAAAAAAGAGTGTACATATAGTTTAAAGCTCCAAGGCCAAGGGGGGTCATAATACCATAATTACAGCTGGTGCGTCTGCAAAGCTTTGTTGCATAAGAATCCGCTGATATAGACAGTAGTTAGGGACTTCTTGGTTGTGCTGTGTCATTCGAAATCAGCCCTTTTAAAATGCCAGAAATGGAAAAGGAAGTCGGAATTCGGTAAGCAGGAAAATTTGGGGTTATCTAAAATATTGGCGAACTTTTTAACAATAACCGAAAATTACAGTGAATGCATGTATGAATTTCACTTTGGACGTGCAAGTTTGAGCGTCTACGTAAATTCACCATACCAGTTCTCCAAAAATTATATCACAATTTTTGAGATAAACCCCCAAGTTTTCGTTGCTCAATATCTACTTTGACTTGCTTTTTGAGTCTTTCCTTGGTCTGACATTTAAAAAAGAGCTAACTTTAAGTTTTCGAGTGACAGTCGTGATGATGGTCTCTCGTTATTTATCTTTACAACAAGTTATACAATCAAAGGAAACGAATTTGAGAGAAATTAAGGAAGAAATTCTCCTGTGACGCTGATACGTCAGCTTTTCTGTTGTAACGACAAAACATGCCAAACATGAATCTTTCGCAACTGACATGGGTATTGATATCTACAATAACAAAGTCTATTGTTGAAAAAAAAGCCGTGCTTGTCTTGTTTATGTACGAAAAGAGCGAGAAATAAATTGTCCAGTCTAAAAATTTGCTCGTAAAAATCATGTTGTGACGTCTTACCAGAAGTGACATAGCCGGAAATGACCGGTAAAAGGGACTGGGCATTAGCTTATATCTTTGCTCCGCAAAATGAATCTTTCAAAGCAAATAAGAATTTTGTCGAGGATGGCGAGCAGTGGTAGGGCAAAAATCCCGCCTCCTAAACCGCTTTTAACACCGCTAACGGTACCTCAGAAGCTCCTTCTTGGACCAGGACCGGCCAATGCTTCGCCACGGATCCTCAGTGCCTCTGCTTTGCCACTTTTGGGCCATCTTCATCCCGAATTTGTCACGATCATGGATGAGGTGAAAGCGGGCCTAAAATACGCGTTTCAAACAAGAAATGAGTGGACATTGGCGATCTCTGGCACAGGCCATGCTGGTATGGAGGCTGCGATCTTAAATGTCGTTGAACGAGGAGATGTGGTACTGGTTTGTGTGAATGGTATTTGGGGCGAACGAGCCAGCGCCTTAGCGGAAAGACTTGGTGAGTCTTTTTATTTTAAAAAAAAAAATTGCCAGACACTTTTTCCGCTTTTGGCAGTGGTTCCACGTGGGCAGTATTTCATAATGAAGAACTATCCGTAGATGGTCATTAGCTGTTTCGCGTTTTATTCCTTTGATTTAATCCAAATATAATAATTTCTAGCAGAGTGTTTTGACGAGGTTCAAATATATTTACAAGTGACCTAGTATTAGCGTAACTGCTATTTTTTTAGGAGTAATAAACCAAGAACCAAGAATCATGAATGGTTTGATATACGATAGGCGAGTCGCGCGAATCAATAAACGATCCAGCTTTTGAAAATTGGTTTATTACGAAATCTCATCAGTCATGGATTTTTAATGTATTGGATCGTATGTGCAAATATTTGAACAGCTCTGGTTTTTTCTAATTTCTGTTATTCCTCGTTGTCCATAAGAATATTTGTACAAAAAATGCCTTGAAAACAGTGTCCACATTTATTTTCAACTGCTCTTTTGATTGTTCGATCACAATATTTTTTATATTGCCATGTCAAAAAAACTTCAGATAGATCGATCATTTAAGTTTTGACCCTTAAAAATGACAGTGATATTTAACTTTGACACCAACTTTGAATAGTTTTAACTTTCAAAGGAGTTGATGGGAGTTTTGGTATGTTTTTAAATGTAGTAATTATATTGATTTTTTCGAATTCAGTTGTCAGAAAGCCAAGTACTCAAGGGTGGAAAGAGGAGAGAAGCACTTATTTACCTATAGGTTCTGAAACTTGGCAGTTTGGGGGTTGAACAAAACTCTCGTCCAAATATCATGATCATCCAACTGTCTTCCCCCAGGGGGTGGGTTAGGAAGGCTTTTGGGGTTGAAATTGACAAATAAATCCAGAATTTTTTTTAAAGTTTCATTTTAATTGAACCAATAGGGGCTGTGGTTAAACAAATAAGACAGCCAGTTGGTGTGCCATTCACGACGAATGATATTGAAATGGTAAGACTTCTTTGTGTTCATTTTTACCAGTCTGTACCATATAAAAATACACTCCCGTATATGTCGATATGTACAATGATTAAGTCAAGCCCAACTTCTAAAGCTAAAAAGGACACTTTTTGATTTTTTTTTATGTTATGATGATCCAGTGAGCATCACAAGACTGTTTGCTTGAATTATTTTACAATCAATACCATATGTTTCTGTGTTGAAAAACTGTGCTATGGCTGTCAAAGATGGCTACCCTCTTCCCGAAATTTCTGTAGCTTTTGATGTGATGTGATCTGATTGTTTAGGTGACTGCATTGCTTTTGTAAAATCCAAATCTGGATTTTGCATTCCATTTGCCACTTTCCAATATTTTTGGATGACATAATCTAAACAATCCCCCCTCAGTTTTGAATTGCTTGGGTTAAACCAGCATCTGGAATGAGATTTTCTGCATTTCTGCATTCCATACTCCAAAAAATTGCTTATATCTGATTCTTCTTTGAAACCTATTTCTTCATCATCAAAAATTTTCTAGAATAGAAGAAAAAAAGCAAGAATAACAGAAAGTAGTACTAACTGTATTGCAGCCATTTTGATTTGGAATTTTCCGAACTACATTTAACCACACCAAATAAATTGTACAAAGTTTTTGAAAAGTCTGGCTTTGGATTTTATATGCCATCTGTTCCAGAAATCCATAAAAATCAGATTTGACATTTTATAAAATGAATTTACTCTTAGATGCTGATAGATTATTAATAATAATTAAAAAAAGCTAATTCTATTAACCTTCCTTTTCTTTATCCAGTTCATCTTCTTTCTTTCTAACTATTATAACTAATTGGTTTTACTCTTGCACAATATGAAACTTAAACTTATTATTAAGTATTTGTTACTTTCTGCAGGGATTAAGGGAACACAGACCAAGTTCTCTGTTTGTAGCTCACAGTGAATCAAGTGGAGGATTCTGTCAACCAATAGAGGGGTGGGGACCACTTTGTCACAGGTAAATCTTGACCACTAGAGGGATGGGGACCAATTCAAAGACCATTGGAGGGGTGAGTGCAGACCACTTTGTCACAGGTAAATCTTGATCACTAGAGGGGTAGGGACCAATTCGATGACTGTTGGAGGGGTGAGTGAGGACCACTTTGTCACAGGTAAGTATTGACCACAAGAGGGTTGGGACCAATTCAATGACCATTGGAGGGGTGAGTAAGGACCACTTTGTCACAGGCAATTGACCATCAGGGAGGTGGCAGGTGACTTTGTCACAGGTAATTGACCGTCAGGGAGGTGAGGGGGGGGGGTTGACTTTATCACAGATAATTGACCATGAGGAGGATGGTGGGGGGGGATGACCATCACAAAAAATTGACCATCGAGAGGTGGTAAGTGACTTTGTCACAGGTAATTGATATTCAGTTAGTCAAAGAGTGGTGAAAGTTTCAAAGAGTTTTCAGATTTTTTTAGCAAATTCATATTAATTTATTTTTCTGTTCAATGTTTGTCAGGTATGACTGTTTACTGATTGTCGACACAGTTGCGTCTCTTGGTGGGGTTCCATTTTATTCCGATGATCTGGAGGTTGACGTCGTGTATTCTGGGTCACAGAAGGTTCTCAGTTCACCACCAGGCACCGCGCCCATCTCATTCAGTCCAAGAGCGAGGTCAGTTAAAAGGAGTTTTTAACAACTATGTTTTCTTCAGTAGTTCCAGCTTGTATTGGCATTGATCATGAGATTGGGTGTTATTGGGACGGTCTGGAACAGAGCAGGGTAACTAGAGTCTACTTAGGACTTTAAACAGCTTTCCCACTACTTCTGAAAATCAAGGGTCATTGGGACCCCAATCTCTATAATTAGGTGAAGAAGACTGAGATTTGTGCATCCTTTTAGATTTTGTTCAAGTTTTGTGCATCAAATACCTGTATTAATGCATTGTGAAGGGTAAATGGAAACCCTGTTAAAACTACCTGACCAGTGGACAGTCTTTCAGCCACTGTTAGCTAACTAACAGGGGAGGGGGGCAAGGGGCTGGCGTAGACTCTGTCAGCCCACTTCATTTGTCATATGTTACTGCATAATTGGTTGATGAACCAAGAGTTGAAGAGGGTAATTATTATATGCTCAGGCTTAATTTCACAGAATACATATTGTTCTTAAGTTTAGTTTTCTTGTAGAGTACTACTAGGCAGTTTTATTATTGGCTGCTAATAGCCACTTGTTAAAGTGTGTTCTGAGTTTGCACTGGGAATTCATTTGCAGGTCTAAAGTACTGAGCCGTAGAACAAAGGTCCCTTCCTTCTATTTTGACATGGTTGAACTGGCCAACTACTGGGGCTGTGACGAAGGACCCAGGAGGTGAGTCTGCTTTGTATTCTGTCATGGGTTTATGACCTTTTTCAGATTTTTTTCACAAAAATTGAATGAAAGGCAGTAGTTCTTTCAACTCATGATAACTTTAAATAAATGTAAGTCCTCGATCTAAAACTGTCTTAAGCTTGTTGATGTCCATTATGAGTTGATAATTAAGAGGGGAAGGGGGGGGGGACAGTGACCCTAAAAACTTTACTGCACTTGTCAAGGATTGAAGGAAGTATGAAAAATAAGTAAGATATACTGACAGTTTATGGTGAATGAAAGTTTGTTATGGCAAGTGATACCAAATGATGATCATATTAAATAATTAATGTTAGGAGAATAATTGGTAATAATTATTTATGATGCATGTCAGGTTAGTTCAGCCCATAAGATTTTGGCCCGGCCCACTAACCAGAAAATTCCAGGCAGGTTTCCTAGTCTGGCCATTGTGTGACCTCTCACTGTATTGTCCCTCAGCTGGGATGTTTTAAAGCTGGTGCCATTGGCTCCTGGTTTGTCAGTTCTTAACTGTTACAGTCTGTTGAAACACATTGAAAAGATGTTACGGTACATTTAAATGAAAAGTTATTAGGAGATGTATGGTGAATGATGGGAAATCATGGTGAACGAAAGGAAATCATACCTTGTCTCATTCCAGGTACCACCACACAGCACCCATCAGTAGTGTGTACGCCCTCAGAGAGGGACTGGCTCTACTTGCAGAGGAGGTATGGTCATTCTTATATAAACCAGATAGCATATTTGTGTGCTTTTCCCCTGACAGCAGGGTGTATCAGGGAAACCCATCAGAACATTGACAAAATTTTGGTCTCCAAGGTCGAAAGTTACTCTAGACAAGCTGAATTTTAATAGATGATGTTGTATTTTAGCCTTTCATGGTTGTTGCTTTCGTCCTGGGAAGGCTGGAGAAATTGAAGTATGCTGTTTGTGTGTGGCCTGCTTAGTGTCTTGTATACTGCTCAAGTCTCTCATTTGCTGCAAGTAGAATCTCAAATCTGCTAAGGATGAGCACTAAAATGATATGGCTTCCTATATGGTAAAACATTGTAGTAAAATGTGTTAAAAACGTGCTAAAAATGTACAAAAATATCAAAGGTACGAACTTCTGTACAAAATAACTTTAAAGTTTTTTTTTAATTCTTGTACACTTTGGGGAATAAGATGTGTTCGATAATGGAGTGAAAACCTCATTCCGAAAACACCACGCTTCTGTAAACAGTCTTTCGTTCCTATTCTGGTTAACTTGTGTTGTGTGTTCTTGAACACGCGTTTTTTTACTGCACGGAAAGTTTCTCCAATATAGACGCTTGGAAATTCTTTGCAAACTGCTTCTCTTGTTTTTTCTCTTTGCTGTTTGGCTTTTAAACACGAAAGCAATGGCTTGAGTTGGTTTGTGAGCAAAATATTTGAATGATGACAGCCAAATTTTTTGTACACGGGGGATCTATTCTTGGTAACAGATGCAGCTGCTTCGTGTTCAGAGTTTGTTTCCCTTTTGCGAGTTCATCCATTAAGTCGCTTGTTACTGTTTTCTTTCTACAGGGATTGGAGAATTCTTGGAAGAGGCATAGCGATTGTGCCCAGCTTCTTTGGGACGGACTGGAAAAAATGGGGCTCAGTATGTTTGTGAAAGACAAGGTCAGTTTTAGTAAACGACAGTCTTTCCATATCAGTCCTTGACGAGTTAGAGTCCCTTATTTTTTTACAACGGCGCAAAGGAGCATTAAGGCCGTGTTACACGAGTCAACTTGCAACGACGATTTTCCGAGCAACAATGTTGCGTTGAAAATCGTTCCCGTGTAACATGTCACCAGGGACGATTTTCTGCGCAACACGGTGCCCGGCAACATGTTGCGAGTTTTTGAATTGGTTTCAAAAACTTGCAACACAACACGCATCATTGTTAAATTGTCGTTGCAAGTTGACTCGTGTAACACAGCTTTTAAGTCCCCAGGGCCCTCAGCTGAAACTTGGGCAACAACTTATTGTCCAAACGTTTCATTGGTTTTCTCCCGAAAAATCAAGGAAACGACTGAAAACTTTAAACCGTGCATTAAAAGAGAACAACCTAGCCCGGGTTACTGCTAAGTCAGCCACAACGTGACACACAAATATCCAAGACCTGACTTATATCTCAGCTTGTCTTATTTTAAGTTCTTCGTAATCGCAAAGTTTGACTCAACCTCGGTGAACATTTTATAAAGGTCGTTCATGACTTTCAAAATGCCGCGTACATACTACTATGACATGTACCTGAAGTACGATTTTAGAACAATTACATTCTTTCCCTTAACTCGAAAAATTAATAAAGTGGTTTTTCTGGCCACTTCTGTTACATTGCCAAAACTATTTGAACATTTTTACGGAGTACTCTAAATTTTGTTCTTCGTGTGTCCTTTTCAGAGGTTACGCCTGCCGACCGTCAGCACTGTTTGTGTACCCGATGGAGTCCAGTGGAAAAAGGTCGTTGGATATCTGATGAAAAAGTAGGGATATTTGTTTCTTAGTGGTACAGTAGACTTGCATTTATTGAGGTGGTGACCTCCTAATTTTAAGCTGATTTCTGTTGCGAGTCTGCAGCTCGTTGCTTTAATAGCTTGGGTTTAGCCAAACGAAACCGTAAGAAATACAGTAAACGAGATGACAGCAATTTTCCAATACTATAACTAAAAGCGTAAGCTATATAACCGAGTAAAAAATTGGTTAAAATTTAACGACTGTTCAAAAAGTTTTTCAGCCGAAGTCAAAGTTGGAAAACATGTTTTCCTCTTGCTTTTCCTAATTTGTTTGTACCATGTCTAAACCCTAAAACCCGAGAAAATGAGACGTAAGAAAAATTAAGTAATTGCCTTTCAATGCGGCCGGTATAATTTAGACGTTATAGAACGGTCAAAGAAAACCTTCAAATTAAGGACTTCTTCTGCTTTAAAAGATTGAGTAGAGACAGAGAAATAACGATTTTTTGTTAATTGAAGCTTTCCCATGTTTTATATTGGAGAACAAGAATTAACGAAACGTGTCCTAAAATTGTTTTGGCTCATTCGTTCCAGGTACAGGGTTGAGATTTCTGGAGGCCTTGGGCCCACAGTGGGAAAAGTAAGTCCTTTCTTCTTTCTGTTGCAATAGCAGTAGCGTGAACGTTTAGTTGGACGATTTTCTGACTTCAGACCATATTCGGCGAATCCGCATGGATATAAGCCACTTTCTCAATCATGCGCAGAGCAAAGTAACGGTTTTGCTGGTGGTCACAACCCCTGTTTACATCATTCTGTGACATATTTAAGGTTTTATCTTCTACCTTCTTTCGAAAACAATCGATCTGGTTTCTTTCTTAAAACCATATGCCATGTTTCCAATACGTGTAGCCCGCAAATTGAAGCGCTAAAGTTGCTCTTCGCATGATTAAGAAAGTGGCTTATACATAAATCGTAAACCGTTTAATACTGAAGATAAATTTTGTCCTTTTAGTTTTGCGAAACGACAATAGAAAAGTACGATAATAATAAAGAAGTCCAAGTGAACGACCTTATTTGCCATTATGAGTTGCATTCGATGCGGTATGGTATTGTGCCCGCCACTAGTACTTCACGAGGGATTCTACTCTAGTCTCCATTGAAGCTTCAACTGGTAAAGTAGTTGGGAATCTAAACTACAGTTCCAAACGTTCATTTCAGCCTCGACCAGAGGGGAACCCCATTTAGTAGCTCGAGAGCTATTATCAAAATAAATTGAACTGCAAGCTACGCTTTACCATATCTATGGCAAGCAAAACCTCCTCATGTTATCAGGAAAAAAGACAAAAGTAAACAATGAAATAGTGAAACAATAAAAGCTAATTGACTATAGCAACCTAAAATAATGCGCGAGTTGAAAGAAATTGAAGTTTTTTGTATGGCCGAAGTTTTGCCCCGTGACAGAACTGTGCCTGTTTAACGTTCCAAATCTGTTCCGTTGTGTGTTGTAGGTTTGGCGGATCGGCCTGATGGGCTGCAACTGTAACAAGGACAATGTCAACCTAGTGCTGAGGCTCTTCAAGGAAGCGCTGGATGCAAGCCGCGGAAAGCATCTCTCCAACTTGTAAACTGAATAATTATATTTATTTTAACCTTTGCTGAAAAGATGCGCCTGATATACCCTCAGTCACAGTTCCGAAAAATGCAACCCTTTTTTGATATATATTAAAATAGCTCTGCTTTTTAGAGACATAACAATAGCGGACGTGTTTGGTATTCCATCATTCACACAGCTCAGTTTTTGTTTGCTTACCAAAACCGCCTGTCACCACCAACTTTCCTCAGTTAAAATTTTCAGTGCAAGCAAGTATTACCCAGACTGCTGCACACTATATTCACATTTCTGTCGCACGAACATAAAAATAAACCCAAACTATTTTATTCCAAGAACTTAAATTATTGAACTCGCTTTCATTTACTTTCGCGAGATTAAACACGAAGAACAGCTTTAACAAGAACTTTTCAATATAATATAGTGAAGTCTGTCTCTCTAAGCTTTTCTAACATGACAATTTGCTTTTCTAATTAATGGCCGAATAAGTTGCCCTGTTGATGATTCTTTCCACAATAATATAATTTTTGTTTAGACTACGGCAAAACAAAATATGTAACAATATGTTGTCAATAAACGATACTACTATTATCTCGCGCGCGTTTGCGAGTAAAATTAATATCCGTTATTGCTTTCTTGCCTGCACTAGAGGGGAGTAGTTCAAACAATCCAGAACTTTGTACAAAACCTAACTATCCGGGAAGAAAGGAACTCCTTTGTAACTACGTAAAAACAGTAAAAGCATTTAGAAGGTACATCTGAAGTAACTGCAACATTTCGACCTTTCTCCCAATTGAAGCGAAAGAGTTTATCACTTTTCAGAACTACGTGGTGTTTGTGATAATTATGTTCCCGTGGCTTTGTCCAGATAAACCGCAAGAGAAGACCGACCATTTAAAAATTCTGAGCGGGGAAAAGGTAGAAGCGGGTAACTTTTAAAAGTAAATATCTTGCAAGAGAAACGCGAACAGAGTTTGTGCCGAGCTCGGGGCTGGGTTGCGACTTAAAGCTACTGCACTTTGACGAAATAAAAATCCTGAAGCATTAAAAGTCTTGCACCGAAACGACTACTCTCCCACCCGTCCCTTCTTCATTCACCCTTAAAAGTTAAATGCAACTGAGTTGAAAGTCGTTGCGTGACTTGTCTGCTTGACTCGGTCCAAACGTGCAATGCCATCGGTCCGCATCTTTCCAGTAATTTTCCTTTCTTCAGTCTTTCAAATGACGGAGAAGACATTATTTCTGCCGTCTTTCACCCAGTGTGAGAACCCCCCCCCCCCACCCCTCTCTCCTTTCCTGTTTATAGAATAGAATAGAAACTTTATTTACGTGTCAAATAAGAAACTTAACCCTCTAGCCTGGGACGTGGTCCCAT
>JAOBYE010721023.1:0-25052 GCA_025403585.1 Parazoanthus swiftii
CCACTACAACTACCACCAACACTAACACTACCAGTACAACTACAACTACCACTACCACTACCACTACAACTACCACTACAACTACCACTACCACTACCACTACAACTACCACTACCACTACCACTACCACTGCCACTACAACTACCACTGCCACTACTACCACTACCACTACAACTACCACTACCACTGCCACTACAACTACCACTGCCACTACTAATACCACTACCACTACTACTACCACTACCACTACCACTACCACTACAACTACCACTACCACTACCACTACCACTACCACTGCCACTACAACTACAACTACCACTGCAACTACCACTACCACTACCACTACAACTACCACTACAACTACCACTACAACTACCACTACAACTACCACTACCACTACAACTACCACTACCACTACCACTGCCACTACTACTACTACCACCGCACTACCACCACTACTACCACTACCACTACCACTGCTACTACGACTACGATGTCTGAGAGAGTAATTGTGTTATTCATCTCTTGCTTCTACATGTGGAAATAACTCGTTCCATAGTTTATCTCGTCCAGATTAGGGTAAATCCTTCAAACAAGAAATCGCGTCTTTTAGAAAGTGTGCATTTAACACGACGAACTATCTACCTACCAATTTCTTTTTTCTTTTTCGTAGAATGTAACCGGCCAGCTGCGTGTTCTCGTCGCGCAAACGGTCGATAATGACTTTCGTCTCGTCAACTTTCATTTTCATCTCTCTCACATGCGTTCCATGGCCGGTACGTTGTTGGCAAGATTGGATCTCGGAGTTCAACCTTTCATGGTATTTTTGTTCAGCTTGGAGCTCTAGGGTTTCTTTTTCCAGCTCACGATTGCAAACTGCAATCTCCCTTTCTAGCGTGCGCATATCTTGCATTGTATTCTCTGATGCTAAATCGACCTCTTCGACTTCAGCCTCTTTCACTGGTTTTTCTTCAGCAGTCTGTCGATGCTGCTTCAAGCCGAGCTCGTGCTTAGTCGCTACCTGCTCGTTCATGTTCTCCTTTCCAGGTTGCTCTCCAGTGAGCGACAACAGCTGGCCGTGCTCATACTGCAGCTGTTCAAGCTGATCTCTCACTATTCTGCAGCGCTCTTTGACTGTCAGTGGCGTGAGAACGAATCTTAACATCGCGGGACGATGCAATGACAGATTGCTTTGTGTCTCCTACATTAGAAAAGAACGATGAAAAACATGGTCAGATTTAACCCTGTTCATAAGCAGCGCTGGTGGAGTTCAGGGGAAGCGGAGGTGTTGCAGAAAATGCCCACGACCTTTAACTCAAGAGAAATTTGCGCTATCTATACCGAAATTGCTGTATTACTTAACCAAGTCAAAGCTATTTTAATAACCATGATTAGAAAAATCATAAAACCGCCATGACGTGAGAAAATTTCTTTGTTAATTAACTCAGAATAAAAGTAAAAGGTATTGGAATTAAAGATAATTAGCAAGAATTACGGTTTACTTGCAAAAGGTTATAATTGCTTAACTAAAAGAAAATCCCCTCCGAGAACGAAAAGGTCCTCAGTCACTCAAAATGGACTGGTTGTCATAGAAACGGCTTTGTTAATGTCAACGTGTTTGTTTTAAACGCCCGCGCCATGTTCAACATGCATCTCTAAAGTACGAACCGTTAAAGGAAGCACTCCAAAGTATTGTTACTTTACCTAGAATTTATCAAGGAACAATTTTGAGTCAAATAAGACTTTTTCTGGCGGCTAAATGACGTCCTCCAAAGATAAATCAAGTTGCTTAGATGAAGAAGTTGTACATGCCCTCCAAGATTCATTGTGTTCCTTCTAATCGGTAGTGCCCGATTATTGGGCAGCGGGTACTTTCTGTCCCCCTCCCCCTCAATCCCTGACCAGGAACTCCCCGAAAGCCCGTGTAAGATACGGTTAAGATTGTTTCTAAAACTGAGTTAAAACAACTTGAATGTTAAGTTGTTTTTATCGACGGCTTTAAACGTTGGGATGCTGCTATTTAAACAAGGATCTAAACGATTGCTTGTATTCACAAGAACCAAATATTTTAGAACTAACGTAACGTTTCAATTATTTGAACATGTACACAGTTACCTGGAAATTGGTGAACATCTCCACCCATGAGGTCTTTATATCAAACATTGATATCGACCGGCGAGCTTCCATTCTTTTTTGGAAACTGAAAAAGGTCAAGCAAACAAATTAAAGAGAAGCCGCTGTAACCGGGAACACAGTATTACACAATCCTCTCAGTGTACTAGATTAAAGAAAAGTTAACATATTCACTTCGTTATTGATTCGTTACGACTCGTTGTTGAAAAAAAACCTTGTAGACTATGTTAAAGTGTTAAAGGTAAAACAGTAAATTGCACCTTAACAAAATCTGTACACAGAAATTAGTTATGTGAACGAAAAAAAAATTCAGGCTAGATCTATTCGAAAAATACACTATTTTTCTAATGCAAATTTTTGCTAGATCCATTCCTTTGTGGGGGCTAAAAGAAATTACTCGTTCAAATTTGGACTCATTAACTCAACATAAACATCACTTTTAGCCCCCACGAGGGAATGGGTCTAGTGACAATTTGCATTAGAAAAATGGTGTATTAATCAGTGAGGAAGTCTTGTTCTATTTCAGTTAACTTTTGATATCTGAATTTTCCACACGACAGGTTTTTGGGGAAATGGACTCCATAAAGAAAATTGATCACTTTTTTTTAAAAAGACCTGACTGGTACATCCCTTTAAGTCGTTCTCGAATCCTCGATTAAGTACACAGAGTTAGTCTTTGAGGGGAAGGGGTCATTTTGAGCCCGCCCCCAAAATGGTTTTCCGACCTAAACCATACTGCAAACTTTGGTACAAAACAAAAAAACAGTATGTTTACAGGTCCAAACAGATTTGTGAGAATCTTCAGTCCTCGTTTGTTTTACAAAATCACTACATCTAAGTTTGAATTTGATGGAATTAAAACTGAAATTCTTTATATTTTGTGTTCTTGGTTCATTCGTCAAGTATATTTTCAAAAGAAAATGTATAAGTAAAAGAAAAGTAACCCAATTTTGGGCGCTGCTTTTTTCTGTATGCACAATCTTGCGATTTTATTTGCGCCGAAACCTGCGCTTATTTGTTAATGTAAAGTAGTAAAATGTAAAATGTAAAGGCATTTTACTGCTGGTGAAAGCAAAGGCAAAAAAAGCGTGCTTTTCGTGATATTTATTGTAAGTAAAACCGGGGTTGGGTTCTTTAAATGTGTAACTTTGTGATGCGCTGTTTTCATATTCTGAGAAGCCAATATTGCGCTTGCAAGTGTTTGTATGTATATATATATTTTTCATTCCACATTAATCTCTGAAAAGGTTTGTTTAATTTTTCTGTGGTTTTGTGATTTGTCCTTTTACGAGGATAGAATATTCACAGGTTAAATAATACGCACCTAAGCTTTTAAGAACTGTTATTTTTCCTTGGGAATTTAGGTAGCTTTGCTTATTGTATGTTTTGATTGTTCTCTCCGGATATTTATTTACAGGCAGGTAGATAAGAGAAACGTTCTTTTTGCTTCTCTGGCTCGTTAAGTTAAAAATTTGAAGTGCTAGTTCAATTTTGGTTGAAGATAAATATATCTAAACCGTCAGAAGAAATTCAGTAAGGCGATTTTGAGAAATTATGTCTTGTTTTGGGAAAGATGATCAAAATTCGTCTATGCAGATTTATTTGTGTTAAAATGTAATTAAATTATGATTCGGAGTGTTTTAATATTTTTAAAAAGATTTTCGAAGCTCGCTTGTGTTTGTCAAAATTATTTGCCAATATCGTTCGCCTAACGGTACGGAAAGTTTCCAAATGTTTGTCAAAATATACCTGAGCATCCTTAATCAGTCCCGAGTCACAATTTTATGAGCGTGTTCTAGATGATGGCTAGCAGAAGAAAAAATCGTACAATTTTACTGTGTTGCCAACTGTCAAGGCAATGTGTCGTGGCAGTGAGAGCATTGGATGGCCGGAGTGAGCAACAGAATGTTTGAAATTGAAAACTTCCAACTGAAGGAAAAGTCACCGCAACCAAAACTGAAACACAGCAATGTGTAAAATAGATTGCCCCCGTAAGGGAACAAGGAAAGAATGGAAAAAAAATTAATTTTCCATCAGATAAGAAATATCACGTTAATATAACCTATTAAAGTTTACTTTGCTTATAACTTAGAAAGCTAATCAGCAACCATTTCAAGAAACAATTGCTCTACAGTAGACGCATGTTTCTCTGTTCACTTTCCACAGCAATTAAGATTTGAATTCCCTAAGGTTCTTGAAAGTTCAAATTTACCAGTTATTTTCCTTGCAATATTGTTGGCGTGTATGTTTATTTAGTGTCTCATGGAATTAACATAATCTTACCAAAGTTTGCAAACAACTTGTAGGGGGTCGGAAGAACAAACTGAAAAGTTGTTCAACTGTAAATACGGTACTTTCTTCCTCAAATATCTCAGTATTTTATCAAACCTTCACACGGATCAAAGTGTTTTCAAAGTTTGTGAAAAATTTTCTCTTTTTATCTCCATTGTTACGTCATGAGCGCGAGAGTTTTTCAAATCTAACGTCGACGTTGATTGGTTTGTTGTGTTCAGCAAGCACGCGCATGACAGCAACACGCTTATAACGAGTAATTTGATTCGCTACCACAAGTAATTTGAATATTTTTGACCGTTACAAACCGGTTGAAACCGGTAAAACTAAAACCGCGCGCTTGACATGGCAAGTTACAGCATTGATGGACCAGAATAACAACTGCGCATGCGCGAGTTGCAGCAAGAGCCAATTTTCGAAGATAGCTTCTCCAAAGCCTATTTTTAAAGTACATTTTTTTGAACACACCGTCGGCAAAGAAAGGTAAAACAAGAAAGACTTGTGTGCTTCATTCAAGTTTGACCGACCTGTCGAAGGCAACTTGTCACAAAAGATGCGCTCACGTATTTGCAATTGCACGAGTCGAAATATCAGCAAGAGAAGAGAAGGACGATTGGGAATTAAACAAAAAGTGTAATTTTTTTTTTTCTAAAACCAGGCTCATAGTACATTACTAACGCAGAACGGTCAATATCAGTCGGGGAACGGTCAATATTTACTGAATATCTAAACTTCGCTTGACGTTCTCAACTGATCAAATCCCCCTGCCTTCGAAGATTCTGTAGATTTTTACACCTCCAGACTCATATTGATCGTTTACTTTTGCCCTGAATTACAATGTCTAACAAAATTAAAACCTTAACAATTACAATCCATTTGAATAGAACCTTAAATCTGAACTAATTGTATATTGAAGACACGTAAACGCACTGGAACTTGCAAAATGCGTTCTAAGAACGTTATTATTAATATTATTGTTGTTGT
Source organism: Parazoanthus swiftii (assembly GCA_025403585.1). NCBI lineage: Eukaryota > Metazoa > Cnidaria > Anthozoa > Zoantharia > Parazoanthidae > Parazoanthus > Parazoanthus swiftii. Next base: position 5,410 of record JAOBYE010721023.1, read on the forward strand.
TGTTATTATTATTATTATTACTTCTATCATTATTATTATTATTATTATTATTATTATTATTATATTTCTATTTCTACAACAAGTCGCTAATGGACAATCTTCAAGTTCTGCAAAACAAAGCAGCAACTTAATTTGTTCTGAACTGGCTATATATACAGAGCATATTTGCATATCCAAACTGGAGGCCTCTGTTCGACGAAAGTTCCATAGATGTTACTTTGTATTCTGTACTATATTTCAAAAACAAATCAATCTGTTTAGTTTCCTTAACACACGTTCACAAGAATGTCACAACTACAATACCACAGGCTGACTGAAACTTAGACATCCAGCTAGTTAGAACAGTTGGGGCATAAAACAACCTCGTTACCTTTTTATAAACGATTTTAATACCCTAAGTTTTACCGTTCATACAAATTCTACTTTTTCAAGAATTAAAACTCAGTATTGGAACAGTTTTTTGTAACTTTTAAGATTCTCTTCTATTTTATACCTATTTTATTGTAATGTTATCCCCATTTCAACTTACATATTGGTTGTTTTAGAGGACCCCATGAAAACCACCGTTCGGTGGCTGGGGCTTCCTCATAAAATGTTATGCTTGTTATTTTATGTAGTATAAGTACCGTACATTAGGTTAAAAGATACTGTACATGTATGTTTAATTTGAATACGAGTATCGTGTTTTTGTAATATTGTTTTTGGAACTGTGTAGTGGTGCTTTTTAATGAAAGTAACGAAAATACAGTTTTAATCAAACTATTTGTGATCAGCCTCTGACCTCTTCTTATGTCTCGTACCTGTTGTTACACTCATCTGCAAGTACATGTTTGGATGCGGGAGATGCCTGCTGCGTTGTGATTATACGTGGATTATAAATGTGTGCCAGGTCTAATGGAATTTTCTTTTCTTATTTGCGTCAGGGTGTGAAAGCAGAGCAGTTGTCAGGTACAATTCAAAACGACATTCTGAAGGAATTCATGGTCAGAAATACATACATATTCCCACCAGAGCCGTCAATGAGGATCATTGGAGACATTTTTGAGTACACTTCAAAGGTATGATTTTGAAACACCTTGGAGTAAGTCTTGGTAATGTGCCTGCTTGTGACGTGAGACGGGTATATTCAATAAAGATGGAAATATGGGTATGATTTTGAAACACCTGGGGGTAAGTCTTGATAATCTGCCGCACCTGCTTGTGGCGTGAGACGGGTATATTCAATAGATGGAAATATGGGTATGATTTTGAAACGCCTTGGGGTAAGTCTTGATAATGTGCCTGCTTGTGACGTGAGACGGGTATATTCAATAAAGATGGAAATATGGGTATGATTTTGAAACAACTCTGGGATAAGTCTTGATAATATGCGTACTCGTTTCCTGAGACGGATATATTAGATAAAGATGAAAATCTCTCAAAACTACTGTAAACAAAATGTAAAAAATTCTTTAACCACTAGTTTGGTTACTTACAAGAGCTTGGCCAGGCCCTCTCCTAACTACTAATTAAAAAGTATAAAATCAGTGTGCAAAAAAACCTTACTGGCCTTGCAGTGGACAACTGTTAGCGTATGACAATTGACAGGGTGCACCGCTTACCGTACTACACGCTAGACCTTGGATGTAATTTGTACTGAACAGATTTATTTCGCGTTACACTAACGCGCGTTACCGTGGCTGCCCTGTTTAATTAAGAAGGCCCCACTAGTACATCACTCAATACTAATAGTTTTTCTGCTCGTGAACAGTTCATGCCCAAGTACAACAGCATCTCAATCTCTGGCTATCACATGCAAGAGGCGGGAGCTGATGCGGTGTTGGAAATGGCTTTTACTATTGCAGATGGCCTGGAGTATTGCAGGACGGGTAAGTTGAAAGATTTTGGGGGTAGTACAGGTAGGTAGCCAGTAAAGTTTATTGGTCTCAGTAATAGTAATAATACATTTATCAGTAACAGTAGTAGTGGTAGAAGCAATGCAATGCATAATACGCCCAAGTGGCCATAAGCAATAACTTCAAGTCGAGGTCGGTTTCCAAGTTCTCACACATTTGCTGTATGTCTGCCTTACCAACCTCGACTCAGAGTTTTGTTCATAGTCATTGGGGCGTATTATACATAGGGTCTATAGCCGTAGCAATAATAGCAGTACATAGAAGTAGTAATAGTAATAGGAGTAGCAATTGTAGCAATGCAAGAGCAATAGTAGTAGGAGGAGGAGTCCGGTGTTAGTGGTCCGGAGGTCCCAGCCCACTAAGAACTAACACGGTCTGCCATAAGGTCTCAACTTCCGGCCCGAGTGGCCTGTCAATACTTTGCCAATGACGTACAGTATTGGCCGTCTTTAAATGCGCTTTCTTATATTTCCAATATTGTTTTCAGTATCGACATATTTGTTACATGTGAGGCCTTACGTTTTCGTTTGAAGCAATTCAAATTAAGCACAAAACAAAAAAAAACAGTTTCTAGTTTTGAGGAACCAGGTTGGGGGTGAGGGGCGCGCCAACAACCCTACCCTTTAAAACATTTGATGTCACGGAAACTTTTGACAAATACAGCTTCAATGAGACAATGGCCTCAAACAGACCCATGTCTGGCAGTATGACCACTCCTGTTCTAAGCCTGCATGAGGAAGACAGGTGTGTGAAAAACAGTCCGCTTGGGATAAGTACCCCCAAAGTTGCCCTGCGGTAGACACCGCCCTGAAAGAGGAAGCGAGGAAGGCCAATATCCACTTGGGGCAGAACGGTCATGGTAGAGCTGGTGGTGTAGTATTTACGAGAATATATGATTCGTTTTTCTTATTCTTTGTAACTTAGTTATAGTTCTAACTTTCTACAATCATTTTTACATAGTAATAGCTTTGCAGACTGTTACCGTTCATCAAGCACTTGAACATGTCAGGTTTGTCATAATCAGTTACATTTAGTATGACCGTGTTAAGCTCGTAAGAAACCAGCTCACGTTTCCAATGAATGTTTCAACATGTTGAGATTTTAAACTGAATGTGCATCTGGGCTTGTAACAGTTAGGTATGTTGACTGATATCAAAAGAAAATCTGATACGTGATCGGCTGGGTTTTTTTATAGAAAAGAATACTAAGATTAAAGGTTTTAATAATATCAGCAATTTACCGAGAAATACTTTCAAACCCAAACAGGTCTCAAAGCTGGATTAGAAATCGACCAGTTTGCTCCACGTCTTTCCTTCTTCTGGGGAATTGGAATGAATTTCTACATGGAGATAGCTAAGATGAGAGCTGCGCGACGATTGTGGGCCCACCTTGTCCAGAAAAACTTCAAACCCAAGAAAGCCAAATCAACAATGCTGAGGACCCACAGCCAGACATCGGGCTGGTCTCTCACGGAACAGGTTGACGTGTTTGTCTGTACTTAATGTTGACTCATGTTGGACTTTTAATATTAAGTGTTTGTTTTGAGTTTAGGTTAGCAAACAAGATGATACTAACTTTTTGGGTAAGCTTCAAAGCTACTCACTTCGTTTTTGCTTGATTTCTATTTACTCAATTCAGGTAATAAAGCTCTTAATTTACTTGCAGTGCAAAGTCTTTCGAAATAGCACAATCTGCAGTAGTGCGAATAAGCCTTGAAATAACGGTACTGTCTCGGAAGCTATTTCCAGGCATCTATCAAACCTCACTGGTTGCGTTGTATCGTATCTGTATAAAAGTTAAAACCCCTTTAACGTCTGGTCTGTCCGATGATAATTCGCCCGCGACTGAGGTTTTAAAGGGTACCGCCCCTTAGCCATACAAAGGCAGAAATATCTTCCCACACTGCCCAACCTATTCCAGTGAGTCACAAAGAGGATTATTTATTTTAGAACCAAATCGAGCGAAAATTTTTCATATTACCAGCTCAAAACAGCTCAAATCTGTATCGCAACGGTTGGTGAACAGACATGTAATAGCCCGTAAGTTCGTCGAGAATAAGGTCAAACTCGCAACCGCCGAGTTATATTTAACTATTTAACTGACCAAAACACAACTAACCAAAGGGGTCGAACGCTTACGCACATGTTAATTACTTTGGCCTGATCAGAGGGTGAGATGTGATATCAGGTCCATTATAAATTCCGTTGGCCCCACTGAAATAATCTTGGAAGTAGCAACATACCTGTGCAAACGGATGTGTACACATGTACTGATAAGATATCTCTGACTATACAGGATCCATACAATAACATAATCCGAACCACTGTTGAGGCCATGGCGGCGGTCTTCGGAGGGACACAGTCCCTTCATACCAATTCTTTTGATGAGGCGCTGGGGCTCCCCACACCTTTCAGCGCCAGAATCGCAAGAAACACACAAATCATTCTGCAGGAGGAGTCGGGGATTCCAAATGTAAGACTCTTGTAATTAGTAAGTGTTTGTGAAAATTACAATAATAATGTAATTTGTATAATTAGAAGATTCGTAAAAGTGTAATAGAGAATAAAAAAGATGCCACAGTCTTTCCATCCGTAGTAATCATGTGGTGGTTGTACCATCTGTACAATCTTTCACGATCACACCACGGTTCCACCATTTCGATATTACAATCTTTTCTTCCATAGTGATTATATTGTGGTTGTATTGTCTCAATGTTATACAATCTCAATAAACATGATGTGGTTGCACTACTTGAAAGTTATAATATTTTCTTTCCCCATGATCATCTTACAATGTACAATCTCGACGTTCCATTAACAGTAGTATTTTAAAAACAGGCAGCCAGGTATTACACTTCAGTTCTATAAAATTGGATTGGAAATATGATTTCACTTCTTCTTGCTGTTTCAGATTGCTGATCCCTGGGGAGGTTCGTACATGATGGAAAGTCTTACTGATGAGATTTATGATGCAGCACTCACTGTTATCAACGAGGTAATGACTGCGCTTTTGATCACTGTTTTTTTTGTACTGTACTGAGTTATTGTAAGTATGGATCGACTAGGTACCTTCAATCTGTTAAAAATGCTGTTAAGAGGTTTCTTCATTTAGGAAGCTTTTTGTTAGTCATATATGGAATAGAAAGACAAACACACAGAGTGAGACAGACACAAACAAATGGACGGGCAGATAGATAGACGGACAGACAGACAGACAGACAGACCGGACAGACAGACAGACACAAGCACACACACTACAGACAGACAGACAGACAGACAGACAGACATACACATACAAAGACCTAGACACAGCCACAGACAGACACACAGAGATAGTTAAAGAGTTCGTTCGACCGGCGTTTGAAATTGTTGTTGATGTTGTACGCTTTCATATTACACATGAAAGTAATTAAGATATAAAAACGATTTTAAAACTTCAAGGTTAAGATGTCATAACAAGTACACAAATTTAGCTGGCTAAATAGCTCAAAAGTTAAAAGCGGTTTTTGTCTGTACCGTCAAATTAAAGGATGGGCGTTCTCTAAATATCGTGGAGGCGTATCTCAAAATAACGTTTTAACAAAGCAAAAACATATTAATGTAATGAAAGTTTCTATGGCAACCCTTCAGGGCCCCAAGTGAACCCTGCTTTTTGACACTCAAACGTATTTTACACAAAAAACCTAACCTCTATTTATGATCACTAAGCTAAAATCAATATAGTTGTTTTTGGCTATAATTAAATTGTATTTGGGTCTATTTTAAAAACTTGGTTTGGTTTTTTTCCGTTGTTAACCTACAAATTGGCTCTCTTGCAATTGCACTTTTAGTGAAAGAGAGAGAAAAGGAGCGGTTGTGGGGGAAGGGAGGGGGAAAGAAAATTACCCTGCGTGGGAATCACTGAACCGAGTTCGAAAATCCCGCCTTTTTTAGTAAAATGTGAAAGGTTGGCCAATCAGCGCGCCAGAAGTTATAAACAATCATGCACGTCAGCGAATATATTCACACTAAAAGTATTTTGTAATAGAAAGAATACTCCCTCTCTTTCTCTTTGTTTCCCTAGTCGCGCATATGGGCCTGTTCGTGGGCTAGAAAAAGATTGAAAGATCTTGGTAATTCATGATGCACAGATAAGCTAGTAAATTCGTTTCAGCTGTAGGCGTCAATTTTCGACCGATTTGAAGTTACCGTTCGAACTACGTTTTGTGGGAGCTTGACAAAGCCAACGTTGTGGAGCTTGCTGTGCGTGTGATTTATGTCGGGAACTTAGTTAACTGGAATGTACAAAATTGTTTGATTGATATGTGTACTTTTGATGGAACTGAAGTGCTATATTGATTTCTTAGAAGTTATGTATGATATCTATAGCCGTGTCTCTCTGGAGTGGTGATTGTGCCATTCAGTTTTGCATATTATTGCACTAATACAACAGCTGTGACTCCTTCAAATTTGTTTGTGCTCTTAGCCAAGTGAACTTGGTTTGTAAAAGTTACAACGAGTTTTGGTTAACACAGATCTGAGATTTTCTTCAACAAGGTAAACCCAAAGCAATTGTTCTATAAGAAGGTCAAAGATCACGATTAATTCATTTGGTAATTGTACCGCTGTGGATGTGCGTTTGTAGGTGGAGGAAATGGGAGGTATGGCCAAAGCGGTGGCTGCCGGAATGCCAAAGCTGAAGATTGAGGAATGTGCAGCCAGGAGACAAGCAAGGATCGACTCGGGATCAGGTAACGAATTGGGACTTTAAGGTCAGACGGCGCTGAGCCTCGAGGCAGACAGAGGGAACTCCTGAAGTCGTTTCACGGTGTCCGGCTTTATATACCGTAAAATTCCGATAATAAGTCCCGAGGCTTATTTTTAGTCAAAGGGCCTTTTCGCCAAAGTATTTATGCGGTCATTGTACTTTTAACTATAGAACTGTTACACACGGATCTCTTTAGATACAGAACTTAAACATAAAGCTATGTTAAGTTCAATCAGTGAAAAAACCATGCTGAACCACGCACGTGGTGGCATACGTCTAATTGCCGGTTTTGCTCTGACCTTGCAAGAGCCACAATTTGTTCCCAAAAGCAGAGGGAAGTTCTTTCAGTTGACACAACTCTATTTTGTTTGCGAGACAGCCCCAGAAATGCAGTTTTCTCACCGATGTTTTTGCTGTTTCAAAACATTTATTTAAAAAATTTGCTAGAGGATTTAACATACAGAAAATAGAGAAGCCAGAAGATACAAATTTATTATCAATTAGGTGCGTAAATGGAATTTCGAAAAAATGCGTGGACAGCAGTTTGAAAAATTTGTAAAATTGGTATGGTAATGATTTTGAATTTCAGTTTGCTTGAAAGTTGTAATAAAAGGCCATAAAAACATCTGTAAGCCCATGCAATGCAGTTGAAAGCGTTTACCAAGTTATAAGTCCCTAAAGGTCGGGAGAATTCGTATAGATGTTTCGCACTCTCTCTCCATTGGAGAAGTTGCGACAATAGAGAGTTGAATCGAAAGAAGATGTCATTTGAGTTTGGAACTAAGCTATACTCCCATTAAAATGCAAAATCGGTGAGTCGGCTTGTGCCTTCAACTGCATGATATTCTCGCGGAGCGACTCTTAATATGCTTGTAACGTGTAAATATATATTTCAACTATACAGTAATTTTGCGATTGCATCTGATGAGCCCTTCTGGAAAGTGGTAATAAGAAATAAGTATGTATGCATGTACATGTGCTACTGAAAATAGTGGAAATATGGTTTCCAAAACCTAAGTGAACACCCAGTGTGTTGATTTTGTTAGCTGGATCTGTATGAATTGTTAACTACAAAACCTTAAATTTTTCTCTATGCGCTTGGGTCATAGAAACGAAAATGGAATAGCCAGATTATTTAAGCAGGACTTTATTCAATTTTCCATTACGTTTCAGAAACCATTGTAGGTGTTAACAAATATCGGCTTTCGAAAGAGGAAACTGTTGATGTGTTGGTCATCGACAATACAAAAGTTCGCGAGCAACAGGTATCGTATCTATAACGTCATTTAATGTAATGTTGGTTTTCCAATGGGTTGAGAATCGTGTAAGATAAGAGTACGCACCGCGAAGTATGGTGTCAGCAGCTGCAGGTCAGGTCAAGAAATTTGTGCCTTTTCACAACATTTGCAAATGGTTTTCCGCCTTCAGTATAGTGTCTTCGTTTTTCAAACACCACAAAGTCCATGTACTTAAGTTTATTATTGCAAAAACAATTTCGATATCTTACTGTAACATGTTTGTTCATATATCTACAAAATACGAACTTTCTCAAGCCAGGTAGCTGATAAAGTTCCTTTTTTCCAGCTTCTGTAATTTAAGTGGGAATGTGTACGTGACCCCCCTCCCCTCCCCCCTACTGAGACGGGATACTAAATTGATCTACTGTAGAATAGCACCATTTGAAGTTGGTTCTCATTTTTACAATTTGGTCTTTCGGAAAAAGGGATCTGACAATGTAGTTGATAATGATATTGTTTGATATCAAAATTTCCGTGACTCAACATTCTTTGTCCTCTTTTCTCTACTGATATACGTTAAGATCCTTTTAGCTACTTTACTCTCTCCTTGAAACCCGTATGCAGTTAGGAAAGCGCCCAACATTTAACAAGATATAACTGAATAAGTTTCTTTCTTTCTCCATACTCACAGATAGAGAAGCTGAAACAGATAAGGCAGAACAGAAATGCGGAGGAGGTGTGTTTTTACTGACAATAATTGACCGTACCCAAAAAACATGACGAATGGTACATGTACCCGTAATTCGTAGCACACGAAGATCCATCCTGAAATTGTAAAATTTCACGAAAACTTTTAAGAACTTCATTATAAGTATACACAGTGTTGTAACTGCGCATGGATGGATATCACAAAAGTATGTGGTTTTCTTTATGTTAGGTTCGCAGGATATTGTGGTAAAATGTACATCCACCATCTTTTCAGTTCAATACAGTCAGTTGTAATAATGATTTTAAAAAACTTAAAAGTTTTGTTTTTCATTCTCTGTAACTGAAAGTAATTGGATACATCTTAAAGTTCCAATATATTTTTTTTTGCAGGCGAAGAATGCAATGAGTGCCATCACAGAATGTTGTAAGACCGGGGAGGGAAACCTCCTGGATCTCGCTGTCAAAGTAAGATATCAGTTTGTTTGTGAATGAGCACCCTGCAAGGCTTTTGATTTGTGGTTCTTGTTTGTAATATCGTAGTTTGTTTGTCTTTAGGCCTCGCGAGCTCGATGTTCAGTTGGAGAGATTACAAGTGCAATGGAAGAGGTTTGTACCCTTTGTGAAAATTGCATTTCTTTGAAAGAAAAGCTTTTCTGGAATTGTGTTTGTTAATGTTCGAACTTTAGGATTTTGTAACAACGATGCCCTTGTGAGACACAATTGATAACTTTTTAGAGAACTGAGTTCCCGTCAATGATAAGTTATGGAATCTTGTTTGCTACACAGTACCACCGAGCTCCAAACTGGCAAGACTAACCAACTGAGATTGCTGGTTCTTGGTATATTTATGGGGTGTTGTATTCGTTATTAATATCAATTTGCGCTATATAAATAAGTTATGTATTTCTATTATTACTATTGTTGTTGTCGTTATTATTATTATTATTACCGTATTATTATTATCGTGTCGTTCATGTAACAGAAAAAGCTAACAGCCTTAAAAACCGTTGCATCACAGGGTGTCCTAAAAATCCCCTTTGTACAAAATACTAGTATTGCGTTCTTGTTCCAGGTTTTTGGAAGATTCGTGGCCAGCGATCGTATGGTCAGCGGTGCGTACAAATCGGAGTATGGAGAAGCAGATGAAATTTCTCAGTGTATGAAAAGAGTTGAAGTAAGTTGATTCATCACCCTCTCCTCAAATTTGTTATACCGACCATCTTTATGGCTTTGTGACTGCACTAGGAACTATAGAAATTTATGAGTAGAGTACGGCTTGGAGAACGGTACCCAAATTTCCAAAAAAAAAACTTCAATTTTATCTTTATGACAAGGAGCCGATACAAAAATTTGTTTTGCGATGTTTTATGCAAGAAAGTTTATGTGGAACGTGTTGCTTTACCAAATTCAAATCGTAAAGGGCCATTTTGGAAATATCATAAAAGGTTGCTTGTAAGTTTAGTGACTTACTCTGGGTTCGGAAAGCTCTCATTTGTCAATTCAAATATCGAGGAACGAATATTCAAACCAAAACCAGTTTGTGTTCGGACATAAAGTTAATAATAAAAACTGTTTTCTATAATTGCAACTAAACACTTTAGTAATCGATCTATAGTTCTAATTCGAAATCTTATTCGAATTTTTCTTATTTGCTTATTTGCTTAACTTGTGTTATGCTTACACTGTCTTCTGCTAGATTAGATGAAGGTCGCAGAAAGCGTCCGAAAATGTAACAGCAATTACTTTTCAATAAAACCAGATACATTTCAAGGTGCACGTGTTGAATTCTTTCTTCACTCTTATCATTGCTGTGACGATACTTCGAGAATTAGTACCATTTACAATATTAAAATACCACCCCATGTTACGTTTAAATGATTTTCGTTTTCGATTTTCCCTTGAAATGCCTTTAGTAGCTACATCTTACTGATTTTACTAAAATCGGCAGAGCTTTGTAGAGGCAGAGGGCCGTCGACCTAGGATCCTTGTTGCCAAGATGGGTCAAGATGGACACGACAGGGGTGCTAAAGTGATTGCCACTGGGTTTGCTGACCTTGGTTTTGATGTCGACATTGGTCCTCTTTTCCAGGTTTGAGTGGTATTTGGTATCTAATAAATCTGAAGGTATTAGTCATTGCTAGAGGTCAGTGCATGCATGTGTGCATGTGGGTGTGTATGTATTGTGTGTGGTAACAGTAGTAGTAGTTGTAGTTTTAGTAATAGTAATAGTAGTAGTAGTAGTAGTAGTAGTAGTAGTAGTAGTTGTTGTTGTTGTTGGTGGTGGTGGTGGTGATGGTGGTGGTGGTGGTGGTGGTGGTGTTTTTGTTGGTCGGTTCTTGTTGTTATTTTTAATTAAATCTGACGTAATGTTTCAGTCGTTTCCCATTAAATTTTGCACCTGAATTCTGTTTTGGTCCGTTTTCCTATAACGGCGTTAACTTTCCTGCCCCGCAGACGCCCAACGAGGTTGCACAGCAAGCCGTGGACGCTGATGTACATGTGGTGGGGGTCAGTACGCAAGCAGCCGGCCATAAGACCTTGATTCCAGAACTCATCCAGTACCTCAAGAAGGCTGGACGCGGGTAGGTTCCATTAACCCTTAATTAGAACTATCCACTTAATGTCCAGTGATTTGACAATACATATTGCATTTGAGCAGCATTTCCTTTGTACTTTATCTTTGCATTACGGTACCTTGGGTGGAATAACATAATATTAATATAATATACCATTATACATCGTTTCAATGCTTTACAAAATGTGTTTAAAAATGTTTTTCTTTATAACAAAAAATGTAGTTCAAGGGGAAAAAAGCAAAAGAAGTAGCTTATTCATCATTCATAAAAGAACTGTTAAACATCTGTCAGCCTCAGTTTCATTTATACTGTTTTATTTCCTTACAATTCGTGTTCGAGTCGAGGTTTTCAAATATTGAAAAATTTGTGGCGCTTCATCAAACTTCCAGTCCTTCATGGAAACTGTCAAAAATGCAGTTCAGTTGAGAAAGAAGCATACTTAGGCAAATTAGTTGTATTGTAAAAACTGTGGAAGGAGTTCCGTCTGAACAGGTAAAAAAATTCTGAGATTAGAACTAAAGAGGGCCATGATGCAACGCGATTATGTTCTGCGCAAAGTGGTGTTGGCATCGGTTTATTTAGAATTAGTTACAGTATACTCAAAACCTCGGCATGCGACAGTCTGGTTTAACCCACCTTGATATATACAAACCTACTGGTCTGATTTAAACATTAGTATTAGCGCCTGCAGTACGCATAAGAACTAGAACGAAAAGAGTGAGCAGAACAAAATAAAACATTAAGAACAAGAAGAATAACAACAAGAAGTATCAGGAAGAAAAAAAGAACAAGACGATGGCAACGGTGACTGTTCGTAAGATTTCCTAGCAAAAAGGCTCAAACGCTTTGTTTGTTTCAGTATCAGTTATTATATTGGTTATTGAAGAACAGTTTATGTCAATATTTGACAGTATTAGAGTGTTGAGACAGTGTTCAACTTGTGATATTGCATGTATTGGAAGGTGCATCACCCTGTACAACGAACAAAATATTGTATAAAAGCTTTGTTTTGAAACGTAAATTAGCTAGGAAATGTTGTTATACGAAATGTTGTTATATGTTTCAGAGATATTGTGGTGGTGTGTGGAGGCGTGATTCCGCCACAGGATTATCAGTTCTTGTATGATGTGGGTGTGGCCTGTATCTTCGGCCCAGGTACGATAACCGTTTCCTAGTACTCATCGAGTATTAGCTCCCTTCCTCGAAAGTGTACCCCTTGATTGAGAACCAAACAAAACCAGATAACAGTGACCTAAAGCGCCTGTACGGCGGTAGTTGAGACAACATCCCATGAACATCAACTTTCTAGATTTCATTTTTACGTTTATCATCCATTCGTTTTTATTGAGCAGGTGCGATTTGACAAACTGCAGACCCTAAATAAACGATACTACGATGCCCTTTGCTTTGTAATTTTGACCTCGGTGGTGACAGTCAAAGTACAAAAAACATTGAAAAATTTAAAGTCAAAGAAATGGCGGTTTGAAAAATATTACGAAATGCGAGTAGAGAGCAAGCTACTTTCTTTCGGCAATAAAAAAAAGTCAGCTTCCGTAATCCTGTCTTTGAAAGGTGTTCTGTTGATAAGATTATTTCTGTCATCAGGTACACGAATTCCGATAGCGGCCATGGAAGTGTTGGACATCGTGAGTCAGTCCACAGATAATGGGAAACAGAGTGGAGTTTTCTAGAGAAGACTGTCGAGTGCTTACAGGAAGCTTCGTGTTAACGCTATAGATTTCCTGTGAAGTACATTCTCTGTTTCCGTTACCATGAACGGTGTTACAGTCAACATGCAACAACCAGATAATGATCCGCAGTTCAAAGCTGGATAGTATAATGCAATTCCTAACTTAAGTTGTCTGCTGATTTATGTGGGATTTGAATATTCAAACTGTGTTTTCATCACAGAAATGGACAAAGATTTGTGCTTATTAGAAAAGACACTCAAACCTTCTTGTTTCGTGTTTGTGGTACCACTGAAAAGATATACTGTATAATTTTTGAGCACTCGAAATGCTTATAGATATTTGATCGGACCATAGCTTCACGAATCCATTTCAGTATTTGCTGCTTGCGGAAACATCAACACTGCTTGTAGTTTGGAATTTCAGCTGATCTGAGAAGGAAAGCTTTCCATATTACATGGTCTCGACGTGGTTAGTCAAAATTATTTCCCGTTTGTGTTTCATGGAACGTGTTGTTTGTTTTTATTTTATTTTATTTTATTTTTATTTTAATGCTTTATGGTTCATTTTTTGTTCCATGTTCATCTAAGTTGTAACTTTTAATACGTAAGTGTAAGCTTGCTGTATTTTATTGAACAATAGTTTAACTATTTTTAAACAGGACAACTGGTTTGTTGGCAATTGAGCGTGACAGTAACAGAGTTACTGATAAATTATTTGTCCTCACTAAAATTAGTTAAACTACTGTGTTATCATTTTAAACAGTGCTGACAAGACAATGGACAATTTCGGTAGAATTCGTGGTTATTTTCTTTAAGTGTTTTCCTATGGGTGGTACACTTTAAACGTGTTTTGTGTGCCAGTTGAGCTTTACGGAATGATCAACTAGCTATGCTATTAGGGCTCTGCGAGTACTGAAATATTCTCCTTTATTTGAGCCAAGATGAAGCACGACACAGAAATAAAACAAGTGAATTTCAATTGTCTACGTTCCCCGATGGGATCAGTACTACAGACTTGTATAAGTTTGCTCATAAGTTGTTTTATCTGCCCAATTTTCGAGTGATTTTCATTTGACCTTGAAACGAGAACTGGCCGACCAAATTTCTGGAGCTTTTATTGGTGCTCCGAACATTTCAGCAAACGCGCGTGCGATCTTTATAGTGGTTTTTAAAACATTTCACTGGACCTTGTCTTTAGGCTTTGATATTGATTTATCGGGAGAACATGATTCTGTATGCAGCTAACAAAGTTCTTTTTCAACAGATATTGAACGAATGGCTACAGATTGTAAGTCCTTTGATGTCTTTTTACCTTTCCCGGCATTGGCAGATGAAACAAAAAATAAACATGCCAATTTTAATGGTTTTGGCATTTTTGTTTTGTCATGTTCTGACGACTGAAGCATTTTAACATAGGCTGTTTTGTATCTGTTTTGTTTATTGTTCAAGTACCGCACTTGAATAGAGTGCCCCATCAATTAGTGTCCGTAAAATGCTCGCAAAGCATGTTGGGATTGAGAAGCGGACAAACACGCGGCTCTGTAGGAACCAGACACGCGATAACTTCACAGTTATCACGAAATTTTTTTCAAGTTTCCGCTGCTTTCGAAAATCATATCTGAAATTGTTCAAAAACCTGTCATTGATTGCGTGTTTGTCTAAATAACATTTTCACAAAGCAATGCGTACATCTAGTTTTGGAGCTGATGCGGAGCCCAATTGCACAGCGAACAACGTCATTTCCTGTTCAAATAGTTGCGGACACGCTGACACAGGAAATGACGTAGTTTGCTGTACACCTACAACTTCTTCTGCCGGATGCCATCTTGAAGGAGTTGAAGAATCAAGAGACTTCCCCACACTGATATCACTTAGCTAATGCAGTTTCAGGAAGCCTTGAAAACCTCAATGGTCTTGTGGTTACTCTTGAAACACTTGACATCTTGGATAAATTAATCATTCAAAAGATTTTCAGTCTTTTTATGCCAAGTGATACACAACTGTTTCCCCTTTGCCCGTTGCAAGTGGGGACAGGAGACGAACAGGGTCTCCTAACGTTACATTTCTGTTCCTTCAACTATACAGTACAAACAGTAGTTTTGCAACGCTTTCGAGTGGGATACCGTGAAATATGCCACGGGTCGCTTGTATTTGAGAAGTGGCATTTTGCACGGTATCATTAAAAAAGCAATACATAACTAACACACCATTTTTCAAATGCAAATTTTTGCTAGATCTATTCCCTCGTGGGGGCTAAAAGTGATGTTTATGTTGAATTAAAGACCCCAAATTTGACCGAGTACCACAAGGGAATGGATCTAGCAGAAATTTGCATTTGAAAATTGGTGTATTTATCCCATGCCTAAGAATATTTATGGAAACCTTCGAGAGAGCTCGGAAACCTTCGAAAACGGTTCAAAACTGTTTAAAGGTGTTTTAAGATGTTTGAAATTTTTTGGAAATCTTCGGAAATTTTCGAAAAACGGTTCAAAACAGTTTTTGAGCAGTTTTTAAGATTTAAGAACTTTCGGAAGTCATCAGAAAATGTGCGGACGTGATCGGAATTGATCGGAAACGTTCGCAGGAGTTGAAAAATATCAGAACTGATTTTGAGAATTCTTCAAAAGGACGCCAGCTAACTGTTGTGCTCATGTACTGACGGGAAGGTAGAGTGGAATTCAACCCGTTGAATAACGCAGAATATGCAACGGCTTTTCAGACTTCTGATTGGCTGTATTTTTTAAGGTATGTAGTAAATACAGTACGATGTCTTTACTTCTATAATAGAACAAAATTTAGAAATACGATAAGAACATTAACAGCACAGGTTATCAGACGATAACTGGATAATGCGAAGAACGACTGAAGGCCAGATCGTGGGATACAGTGGGCTCCCTGGCAACAAATGGAAAAGGCTTTTCACACCCACTGCCCTTCTTCCATTACCAAAGACGACTCCAGTTGCTTACGACGGCTTCGTGTCTCTTGATAAGCTACGTGGAAAGTAAAACAACTTAGGTAGAAATACTATATCACAAGCATGAGACACCTACAAATTGCCTCTACGCCGCTTAAGATATGTTAAGTTTACTACAAGCGCAGCTTAGCTTACCACTCTTGCTGCGTTTTAAAATTTTAAAACACAATTTGAAATGTGACAAAGACGCAAATTGTAGTAATTTTAATTTGGCTGTTCTGACTTCCTTAAAATACAAAGTACTGGTGTATATAGACTTGAACTCACAAATATCACAACACATCGATAACTTGAATTCCCGCTAAACAAACAAAATAGTTTAACTTGAAATTGCTTCAATATTTTATCGGTGGTCTTTCGTCGCAGTCGATAACCCGAACTCTCAACTAGCTAACCACCGTCAGTGACAGTAGCCCCAGGGGAGAGGTACTTGGGTCATTTTTTGCCTGGCCTGTTCCGCTGGTCTCACAGAATCCCCACCCCATTATAGCCTATTCTGTGGCCATTTTATTGACTCCATCTTAGTCACTTTTAGGCAACTTTTTTACCGCGAATTTTCCCTTTTTTTAAACCCCTACTTAACAGATTTTGCTTATCACAAAAATCCCGAAAATGCGTGACCCCATTCTAGTAACTCTATTGAAACCCAATTATATTCAATCCAGTCGTAAAAAGGCGACCCCATCCAGCAGCACATCCCCACTGGACTTTTACTAGGAAACCCCTCCTCCTACCCGGGGGAGTGACCATGCACAGATTGGTGACAGCGAGTAGTAGTATGCACTAAGTAGTGATGATACGATAACAGTTTCACATCCACACTTCTTCCCCCCCCCCCCCCCCGCTAATTCCAATTCACTCACCGAGTTTTCTACTCAGCCACACCACGACCCTCTGATAATACAGAATACTTTTTCGCAGATCGCCCAAGACGTGGTAAGCATTCCCAAGACTGCCACACGCTTTCGACTCCAAGTCGCCGTCTTTCAAAACTTCCGCAATTTCCCTTCGTTTGTTTTGGTAATAAATAGCTCCCTCGAAATCCGCTCTCATCTCGCAAATATTCCCCATGTTGTTGAGGAGCCTGCCCTGACTTGGCAGGTCACTCAGTTGCTGTGATACTGCATAAGCAAGCTCATAATAGTCCATTGCTTTGTTGAAACTTCCTAGTCGGCGATGGACACAACCCAAGTTGCAATACGCTCGTTGCAGAAGAACTAGTGAATCGCATTTCGCTACTAATTTGTAATATTTTTCGTAATAAAGTTTTGCAGTTTCAAACTTGCAAACTTTATAGTAAGCGTTTCCCAAAAGCCTCAAGTTATTGGTCTTTTCTGAATCACTTTTCGATTCGACGATTGCTTCTTGTAAACAGACTATTAGTTTTTCAGTATCTTCAGTCGTATATCGTGTGCTGCCCTCATCTTCGTCGTTAATTATTCCATTCGCTTTTTCTAATGAGTTTTTTTGCTGTTCTTTTGAGTTAATTAAAGGTTCTTCTGAGGATGGTTTGGAATTGTCGCTACTATTGCGTTGAAACAGTTTTCTTCGAAATGCACGAAATCTTGTGCAGAGACTGGGCGACATCTCGATGGTGAATTAGACACTACTTTTAAAACATCTAGTCCAAGCAAAAATTTATTCCGTGTCATAAATTCAATTCTGAGTTTACTCAAAAATAATTTCAGTGTGGTTTCGTACACAAATGAAGGCCCCTGCAGGTGGAGCCATTGTTCCTAGTGACGTCATAACAAGTCCACAAGGAACAATTAACACAACTTCACGTTTGATATCAAACGTAAAAAGTAAAAATAGAAACCATAGAGTGGCTTTTACTTGGCTCCATGAAGCAGTTCCCTTGAAGGTTTTGTGATAGTGTGCTTTTAAACCCTTTTTTCAGTTTTTTAACGAACAGAAAATAGATAACTGCTTTTAACATAAGATAATGCTAAAATAACAGACGAGTTGTTGTATCGATTTTCTTTTGCGTATTCATGAAACAACTTTGTATTCTGTTGACCAATGAGAACTGTCAAATTACATATTACAAATTTAATACCGAATTTTAATAACTGAAATTGAAACACGTTGGACTTGAGCAGGAATTAAAACAAATGTTTTCAGAAAACAGCTGATTTGGAAATGCAGCATTTGGGGGTTTGGGATACAAATTAAGAATATGCTATAGAAACTTTTCTTCTTTTTCCCATCTCAGTTATAAAAACATTGCAGATATTTCATTTACTGTATTTCAGGAACTTGTTTTTGAACTGTCCCTTATCTGGGCCCCACCAGAAAGGGAGGGGAAAACTGTAGTGCGTACATCCAATTTCTCGGATCAAGAGATGGCACTAAACTCCTGTCAAAACAGGGCATTTCTACCCATTTCACTCGGTTGACTCTTTTCACGCAGAAAGTGAAAATTTACTGAGTAAAAACAAAGCAAAAACTGTTGACCAGAATGTTCAGGAGCGAGCAAAAAAAATGCGGAAGTGAATCATATGGTTCTGAAATGGCTGCTTTCATTCAGGGAACCTCGTAAAGTCCTAGCATCGTAAATAAAGTGTGGTATCATATGGTCCTAGCATCGTAAGGTTCAAGTATCATAAGATCATAGCCGCGATGATCGTAAAGTTCTGGCATCAAAAGGTCATAGCATATAAGGTCATAGCATCAGAAGGTAAAAGTATCATAAGGTCATAGTATCATAAGGTCATACCATCGTAAAGTTTTTGCATCCCTAAGGACATAGCATCGTAAGGTCATAATTTCATAAGGTCGTACCATCAGTTTCAGGTTTTGTTAGTTCCTAGTACCGTAGGTCCTAGAATCGTAAGGTCCTAGAATCGTACGCTCCTTGAATCGTAAGGTCCTAGCATCCTTAGGTCAGCCTGCGTCGTAAGGTGATAGTTTGAAACTACTGCTTCTAAGCTATGGAATGCGTTTCTCAACAGCATATTGCCGAGTTATTTAAACCCCCGATCAGACAACTTTTTTTGTGTTTGTTTCTTATAGATAGATCCAATTGTTTTAATACATTTTAAATTTTATATGTTTTGTAGCTTATTTTGATATATTTAAAACCAGTCTAGAAACACAGAGAGCCGTTTATAAGGCTTCTAAAAATAGAATTTAGCCTCTGATGTAAAAATGACTCTTGTAACGTATTACCCAATCAATTCGAGCGTTTTATCAGCCCAGTCTTGTAAATCAGCGTGTGTATTGGATGGGATGGATGGATGGACGGACGGACGGATGGATGGATGGACGGACTGCGCGTTTACACTCTACAAAGTCATCGGATTGCACAAATCTTGAACTTATTTATGTTAGCATTGGATTCTGAGTGGGTTTCTAAATTTTTTAGGGGGAGGGTGAGTGAGTTTAGATGTAGTTGGCTTAAAACGTTTTGAAATCAGCTTCTTAATTCCTGCAATTATTCACATCTTAAGATAGTACTTTCCATATATTGACCGTACTCACGTTTCAGTATTTTAAGGTAAAACTGAGCTTTATTGGCATGTTACAATATTTTTACAATGTATATTGCCAAAGCTATCATCAACAGTAACAAGTTAAAAAAAAACAATTACAATTAATATTAACTAGTTATAAACTAGTTGATGCATTTCTCCTTACATCAAAGCATTGTGCTATATATTTGGCAATGCATCGAATTGAGGATTTATTTGCGGTCATGAAAAGCATTTAAAATGAATTGTCATCATTTCCAATGTTTGTTCACATAATTTTAGATTGCTTTCTGTTGAATTTATATCTCAAATCGTTATACAATGTGCAATGAAATAGAAA
>JAOBYE010721046.1:0-10524 GCA_025403585.1 Parazoanthus swiftii
CTACTACTACTACTACTACTACTACTACTACTACTACTACTACTACTACTACTACTACTATTACTATTACTACTACTTCTACTACTACTACTACTACTACTATTATTACACTTCCGCACCTGAATGAAGAGCGCCAAGGCCGACATAAGCCCTCTTCCACACGTTTCCTTGGTTTCCAGCCACCTCATAAATCTCCGATTTGCTGCCCTTGTATGTAAGCTGTACCGAAAGTGAGCCTGCAAGCGACCCGTACAAGTGGTACCAGAATGACAGGCCACAACCGGGCCCAGTCCTTGTCATGTTCGGGCTCTGGAAACGAGCCGTGTCAAAGAAACCACCTGTTCCAGCTTCCACGTAGACATAGTTACCTTTAAACAGAAACAAACCCAATTTTTTAATCCTTTTACTCCCGCCAAGTTTATCGAAAGTTGCATT
Source organism: Parazoanthus swiftii (assembly GCA_025403585.1). Taxonomy (NCBI): domain Eukaryota; kingdom Metazoa; phylum Cnidaria; class Anthozoa; order Zoantharia; family Parazoanthidae; genus Parazoanthus; species Parazoanthus swiftii. The sequence goes on from JAOBYE010721046.1 coordinate 436, forward strand.
AAGAATCAAGGCATTGATAATCCACTTCAAAAGTATTTAAGACTAAATGCAAAGTTCATCTTATTAGTAGTAAATGTCTGTTGAGACGTTTAGCAACTGATCATTTGACACTTTTGGCAGTGAAAGAGCTACAATAATGAAATAAAACTTAAGGGCATCTATTTCTCCCCAGCAAACAAAAGCCTCTTTCTCTTCGCAAATCGCCAACCAGTTAAATATGCTATAACGGAAATCTTAGTTGATTACTCTATACATGGGCGTTTTTCATATTATTTTTTTCACAGAGTTCCATTTAAACCAGTCCAAGCTGAACTGGACCATCTGTAAAAAAATGATACAAAATCAAATAAATATAACAATGAAGTATATCAATAATCAAACAAACTAATAAACAAATAAACAATATAAGTTTTATAATTATAGCAACAAATATACAAAAATATAAGTAAACAATTTCTTTTTAAAAAAAGTGAAGTGAAGCCACTAATCGTCAAATGTCTGAGGCGCCACCCATACTTACATGTACTGTTTCCACATGTGTGGTCGACTGCAGGTCCCGTGCCAGTCGAAGGTGTGGCACCATTGTGCCTAGCCCACTTATACGTGCCAGTACTGATGTCCTGCCAGTTGCATGTCCCAGGCTCGAATGTACAAGGTCCTATAACAAAACTCACACGTGTCAATTCTGTAATATAAAGCAGTGGAAAACGTGTGCTGCAAGGCTGTTTTGTAAAGGGACAGTATCTGAAAAGCAAAATTGGTACTCCATCTTCTTGTATTTTGTTTGTCAATTAAATTTCCACTTGATTTTGTAGGTGAGGGACAGCGTTCATCAGACTTTCTCTTGTGGGGAAGAGAGCGTGGAAATATAAGACGAGCTGGCGGTTTCGTGAATTGAACAGCAACCCAAAGCTTAAAGTTTTGATGGCTTGAATCCGATATAATATGCTATTTACATAAAGAAAAACAATGTAGTCTGTATCGGTGTTAGAAAAAATGTGTCGAACGAGGTGTACAATACAGGCTACCATAATGCTGTTCAGGTCACTAACAATACAAAACTTCTACTGGGCATTGAAAAAGTCAAGGAAAATGAGAGAAAAGATATCCAACACGTACCACAACCAGTCTCGTCAGATCCGTCATTACAGTCGCTGCGGTAGTCACAGACCTTAGCCGCTGTAATGCATCTTCCATCACTCTTACACTGGAACCGGCCAATACCACATGGCGAGATAGTTGGTCGAGGAGAAGTCGGTTTAGGTGGTGTTGGGATTGGGCCGTTGTATGGGCGACAGTACTGCGTCATTGATACGTCATCAATAGCGATATCACCTTGATAGCTCTTGCCCCTTACTGCCTCAATGATAACCTGGAACGTGAACAAGGAATGTAAGTTTTAACAAAGCCGAAATATAGCTAACTGTTTTTAAAACTTGACAACAAAGAAACTACTGGAGATGGGTCTGGACAAGATTTGATTTGAAAAACCTGTAAGGACTGGAGTTGTTACAGTTCTCGAACTTTCAAGAACGTTTCAAGGACAAATACAATAATCCAGGGACACATTTAGCAAAGAGAAAACTAATTGAAATACAACCAAACATGTAATTTACGACAAATGTTATCAAGAGAAACAGCATTGCTTTTAAACCTTGGCTTTTTGCCTAAAGAACTTTTGGCGTCCTTGAAATTCAAAAACAATCTCATTTGTTTCAACAGAATTCAAGAATCTTCTCCTAAATATGCTTTCCAAGTAGTAGATCAAGCATTTGGAAGAATTTTTAAGGGCCTTGAAAGTTTTCTGAGCTTTTCGCGTCCGGTGCTAAAAACGACAAAAAGCGTGCAAAACATCTTCAGTTGGTTTAAGAGTGACTTCCATACCTGGAAAGGCTTGTTGCTCTGAAGAACGACTTCAGCTCGTGCATAGTAGTTCCCAACACTACCGGACCTCGTGAACACTCGAGCTTCTGCACAGCCATTGCACGGACGGGTGTAAACGTTGACTGTTCCGATATCTGAGCCAAGTACGTGGTAGTAAAAGCGCAGACGACAGGAGAGGTCACCAGGGTGTGTGGGATTGAGAAATCCACTTGCAATGCGGGCCTTGTCACCTTGTCTGCGGGGCCATGAAGCTTCGGCATAGATGTAGTAACCTAGGGAAAAGTTGGTTGCAGTCAAACAGCAAATTTATTCTCAGTTGCAACTGTTGACGTTCTAGAAAGATGAAAGAGGGGCAAAGAGACCCTCGGCTGACAACAATAACTTGACTTGAAAAAGGTAACGAAGCTGCTGACAATGGCCTTCAGAATTACATTGTAAATGATAATGCTAGTGCTAATGACAAGGACAAGGACGAGGACAACGATAATGATAATCAACACTAATTCAAAGATGTTTCAAGTTTTGAGAAACGGGTGCTGGAAAGTTGTCAACCGACCTTATCAATCCAAGAAGGAGGGCCTACAACCCAAACATGGTGAACAACGCCCAATTATGTTTTCAGCGACCATTTCACAAAACCGGCAAAAATATATTGAAAAAAAAACGATGTTGATTTTCATGATAAGAAACTTCAGTAGTTTATCTCATGCCAAAATGTTGTAGAAAACCAAGGATTCCTTCAATATCTGATTTCATACCAGTTGAAGTTCCAGTTGTGTGGTCAAAGGCCGGCCCAGTGCCGTAAGAAGCTGTTGCTCCGCGATATCTCGTCCAGTCAAACTGGTCGTCTTTCAGCTGCCTCCATCCGCAGAAAGACCTCTCGAAAGTACACCTTTGTGCGGAAGGAAAGACGTCAGTTTGCATCTTATTGGATAATGTTATATGACTATTTGTTTCATCTACTGACAAATTTTAAAACTCTAATTTCTATTGCATTGCGTCATATGTATATTGTTTAAATTTTTATCAGTTTTACAGGACTCCACTGAAAACCTTTGTACACGTATGTGACTTTGTGTACCTTGTTAGAATATTATCTTTATCTTTTGCCTCACTTTCTAGTGTAGTTAATGGATTTAAAACGGCTTGGATATTAAAATTAATCCACCCAAAACACTTAGCAAAAAACTTCACACTACAGTATTTTATCTTACAATCTCATGTCAAGATATGTGTTTTTTGTTTTATATGTAAATGCATCATCCCCTTAAAAAGAGGCGAGCAATTTAGTTTCATGCTCTTAAAATAACCTTAGTGTAGGTAGGACTGCAGACTAAGTCGCACTGCAGATTAAATTTCTGCAAAACTGTGTCTGCGGTCCGGGCTGATACGAACTCTTTCATAAAAATTCTTTTTCTCTTTAATTTACCCTTAGATTACAACAGAGGACAAATAAAACCTGTTGTTATTGTTGTTGCTGCTGTTGTTTTGTTGTTGCTGTTATCACTGTCACTTTACTAACCTGTACTGATAATTCTGACAGTTCAGCTCATCTGTGTTATCACCGCAGTCATCTGTGAAGTCACACAGGCGGTTTGTGTACACACACGACTTTCGAATTGTGCAAGTGAACTGATTCTGCCTGCAGCGCGGCTGAGGCGGTGGAAGTGCACAGTTGACAAAGGACACGTCGTCGATGGCTATATCACCAAAGACGTTGTAACTGCGTTCAGCTTCGAAGATCACCTTGAAAGGCTGGTTTCGCCGCCCGACATACAAAGTTCCCTGGAGCCACTTGTTGCCTGAATCAAAGAGTCAAAACTTATGAAATGCCGTACTACGGTCTAAACAAAATAGAGGCAAACGGATCTATTGGTGTAGTACGTTGCAAGCTATCAAGCATGAATGGATTTTGGGTTCCCCGAGTTTTACTCTGCGTACTATCACAGACTCGTTCTAACAATATGAGCCTCGACTTGATCTTGATTCACAAATACCAGTGTTGGTATGAATGTTGGACGTTCGGATCTTGCTGGTATTTAGGTATACTCAACATCAGGTCGAGGCTAACAACGTAAAAGTAAGTCAACAGTTGTTACAATCAGTGGCAACTGAAAATACGAAACTCGACTATTAAAATATTTTGATATAAGTTGAGTCAAAATTAACTTTTAAAAGTTTAAAAAGTTAAGATATTGCCCTTTAGGAACAGCAATACAACAAAACTCTGTTCTATTTCGTTTGAAACCACTTTTCTAACACTATTTAAAAGTTTTTCAAACCCCAAATGTCAACAATTTCTCATAGGACTAACAGCCATGACAACTCTCATAAGATTTCTCAGATATATATAAAAACGCCGATTTCCACAGTAAAAAAGACAAACTTAAATGCTAAACGCACAGCAACAAGTAAAATCACACAAATTTCTTTTCTTAAATCTTCTTGAAAGGACTTGTCTATGTATACCTATATACCTATACATACATACACATACATACACATACATACATACATACATACCTACATACATACATACCTACATACATACATACCTACATACATACATACATACACATACATACATACATACATATATACATACATACGTACGTACGCACGCACGTACGTACGTACGTACGTACGTACATACATACATACATACATACATACATACATACATACCTACGAACGCACATACGGTGCATACATACATATATACATACATACGTACGTACGTTTATAAACCTTAAGGCCCCGTCCACACGTATACGGCGTTTTCGATCACTGAAAACGGAGGTTTTCGAAAACACTCTCCAGAGTGGACATTTTTGAAAAGGGAGATTTAAAGTATTCGTGTGGATGGGCGAAACGGAGGTTTTCGAATACGATGACGTCATACTTAAGATCCAGTCGTTCCCGCAAAAAATTTGCATCTTTAAAACCAATATGGTGTCCACTAAAGCTTTCCTCGTTTAATTGTTGCTTTGGCTTGTTTAAATAGTTTAAAGTGGATATAGCTGGTAGAACGGTAAAACAGGTTAAAAACCACGCGACGCGACGAGAAACAAACAAAGAAGGCGCCAGGAAATTGATTTTCGCGGATTCCAGTCTCTTCCGAGCGCATGCTCTATTGGTTCCAGCGCATGCTCTATAGAGAGAGCCAGCGTAATTACCTGCATGCTGGCTTTAGCGTATTCGTGTGGACGGCGAATGCGTGGACACGTATTTTTTTAGAAAACGGAGAAAAAAATCTCCGTTTTCAAAAATATTCGGATACGTGTGGACAGGGCCTAATTGAACCGTAAAAGAAGGTTCGTTGTTCTTTTAATTCTTATTTCATATTTTAGATGTTCTCAAATCGCATCATTCAGCATTAAACTTAAAACTGTCACAACATGGTGGTTGATACAACCAACTTGCTCCATTAAATAAAAAAAATAATAAAATATTTCCACCTGAATCTGATGTACCTAGGCGAGTTTCCTTGTCGGAAACCCGCTAGACTTCCATGGAGAAGGCTAATCTCACTGAGGTATACTAAAACCTTGACAAGAATTAGCGTACTTCGCAGACAAACCTAGGAGTTCTATCCAGCTTTTTTCCGGCAAGAATTTCGAGCCACTTTATAGTGAATGATGGCAAATGAGGGTGATTGAGCAGTAGCACGAGGAACAGATAGAGCTGCCTAAAAAGAAAGCTAGACAAGTTACCAGAACTTACCCTGGTTTCCGTCATATTGTATCATCCGGGTATAACGGATCCCCATCTTAACATACACGTACAGCGAGCCAATGCCGCTACCATACATGTGATACCAGAATTTCATCTGACACGAGGCAGCGGCCTGCTTAAGCCAATTGCTCTCCAGCTGAGCAAGATCGTAAGAGGCACCATTTGATGCTTCCACATACATGTAATAACCGAGTGCGGAATCTACGAGAATTTCAAAGCAGAAAAAGCGGATCAAACGACAAAAATTAAGCTCTGTCAACCTCATGCGTTATGGGTCCGGTTGTTCGAAAGTGGGTTAGCGCTAACCCAGGGTTAAAAACTTAACCCGCGATAGGGTTTACCTCCGTAAAGATTGATTAGGGCTGTCATTTCGGGTTTACGTTATAGGGTTTCCTTTGAGTGTTTTTCAACAATATTTTGGAAAGACCGGACGCATGTTTCTAAAGGAAGGAATTTTGTTTAAAGTTCCGCCTAACCATGTGTTGAGCTTAACCCTTTTTCGAACAACCAGGCCCTGTAGTTCTTCTTTGATACTTTGATACTATTTCACGATAATGTATTTAAATAAAAAATGTAACTGGCATGTGCAGAACCTTTCAGAGAACTGATATTTTAACTTCTTTAAAACGATTATCCTAATTGACGGTAAACTGATGAAGATAGTTCCCTTCTTTTGTTACAAATCAAATGAAAATTAACTTTAATAATAAACCCAGTTTAAAACTCGTCTTGTTTTTAATATACTTCACGGTGGTTAAAATTAAAAAAAAAAAATATCAAAAGTTACAAGCTCATTTTTCGGATTGATGTAGTTCAGTTTAGATATTCTTTTCGCCAAATCAGAAGGTTAGCTAATTATATACAAACAAACAAGAAATGGTTTAATAGTTGTGACAAGGAGAGAGGAAAGGGGAAACAGGATTTACGTCCCAGTTGATATTCTCCCCTTGACATGTATTTAAAAGCACCAGAAAGGATGACGTAAAATAACTATTGTAAATACATTTTATAAAAAAATACAAACGAACATCCAATTAGGATGACACTGTTACTAACTGGATAAATAATCTTCAAATAAAAAAAAAATTTGAAGGAAGATCTTCCTACATTACTCACTTAACGTGTGGTCCTTTGTGGGGCCGGTGTTGGATGAAGGGGTGCCACCACGGCCTCGTCTCCAGTCAAATGATCCTTTACTTGTGTCGTTCCAGCTACAAGTGCCTAGATGAAAAGGTAAAATTTAAAGTAAAAGTAAAGGTGAAAGTACAGTAAAAAAACTAAAAACTAAAAGGTTGCCCGTTCTCCCAAGCCAGTTGCTTATGTTCAATCGCTCGACGGCCTAGATATTGGCGTGAAAGTCAAGTTTGAGGTGCGAGGAAAACCGGAGAACCCGGAGAAAAACCATCGGTGTCAGAAGGAAATCGACAAATCTCAGCTCACATGCGAAGCCCAGGAGTCGGTCCCGGGTCCTCGGAGGTGGGCGCCACGAGCCGTAACAACTCGGCCAGCCTGACTCCTCTGAATGTCAAATGCAGGTAAAGGTAAAGATAAAGGTAGAGGTCAACGTTTGGAAATGGTAAAGGAAAAGGTATAGGTAAAGATAAAGATCGAGGTAGAGGTAAAGGTTGGGTAATCGTAAAAGTAACAGGTAAGGTAAACGTTATTACTCAAGAGAAATTAATTGAAAGTCGGTTCTGTAGGCTGATATCACTGGAAGCCGGCAGCTCTGTCAATGCTCTGTATAAGAGTATTTAATACCAGGATTGCCACACACCAGAACAAAAATAAATCACTGACTATATACCTACAGTAATTTCTCGCTGACTTACGTTATTGTAGTTTACCCAAATAATATACGGTCACGTTCGCACATTTCTCATTTTTTTGAGAAGACATTAAAAATGACCATTCAATTCACTTGTTGTTTACGTACACACGGGCATATGCAATAAATTGTCAAGGACACTCTTCAAGACACCAAGACAAATATGTTCGTCTGGAACTTGCTTAAGTTGTTTTTAAACTTTAAAATCTGAAACCTGACGTTTGAAATATACCAAGCAAGACTGTACTTGTTTTATTAACAGTTTTCAAAAGCAACTAAACAAAGAAGATTAACTACCTTTTTCAAAGGTACAGGCGGCACAGTTTTGTTCATCGGAGTTATCGCCAAGGCCACAGTCATTTGAGAAGTCGCATACTTTGTCTGAAGGAATGCACTGCTGGTTCTTGCACTTCACAGCACACGGATTTGGAGAAGGTGAAGGCGTCGGTGCTGTGTATTAAAGTAGGAAACGGCAAGATTACAATTAGAAAAGAGTAACTGTTGAGGACCTTAAATCAAGAATTCAATCGAGCAAGATACCGGTAATAGCATTGGACACTTGCTTCGCTACTTTGGACAGTACATTTGCAGTATTATCTGCTACTACCGTTCACAAGTTTAGCCAAATTTCAACGCATTGCACTTTATTGCATCAGTTTGCATGGGTGTGCTTAACAGGACTAATACACTACTTTCATAATGTGCCCCAGTGACCGTAAACAATACTTCAAGTCGAGGTCAAGTTCCAAGTTCTCATACATTTGCTGTATTTTTGCCCTGGTGGCCTCAACTCGATGTTTTTGTTCATGGCCAAGGAGGCGTATTATGAAAGTGGTCTATTTGTGTTGAATTTCACTTATGCGTTAACTGTGACGTACTGACTGACTGACTGACTGACTGACTGACTGACTGACTGACGGACTGACTGACTGACTGACTGAATGAATGAATGAATGAATGAATGAATGAATGAATGAATGAATGAATGAATGAATGAATGACCGACAGACCAAACGACTGACAGAAAGTTGACTGACCTACTGACTATAATGCTAGGCCACTGCTGTCTGATTGATTATACTATATTTTTAGTTGTTGATCGTTGATCGTTGATCGATCTATGGATCGACTGATTGATTAATCAATACATTGATTCCACTGACTGACCTGGGCAACGACCCGCTTTGATCTGAACATCGTCAATGGCAATGTCTGCGTCGTGAGATGATCCAACGGTAGCGCGGAACACAACCTGTAATACGACAATCAGAAAACTTTTTAAACTACCAACAACGTAAGTCCGCTACTCAATCAAGAACTCTCGGTCATTTCAATGTTTTCAACTGCTACTTTATGAACCTAAGATAAATTGATTACCTCTCATAAAGTTAGTATAGAGTATTCTTATTATTAAAGCATGTTACTTCTCGAAAAAAAGGAAGGGAAAATATAACTGCATACGAGGCCAGAAACTACTAACTTTAGTACTAATAATAATACATGTACAATTCAAATAATTAACAGATACTCACAGAGACACAAAGATAGACAGACACACACACAGGCAGACATAGACAGACAAACCGAGACAGATAGAAAGACTAAAAGGCAGACAGACATATACATACGTGCATGCATAGATTTCTAGATCTGAAAACAATCCTACAAAAGATAATATTTTACTGCAGTCTGTGACTTGTAGGAACGTTTCTGGATAGAAGCATTCTTACTTATCAAAAACAAACAAACGCCAAAATGACTGACTGATAAAAGGCTTTTGTAAGGCTCGCACGATCTTCTTTCCCTTACAAAACATTTTTCATTAACAAAAGGGAGTGTATTGGTCCTTCTCAACAACTTTCCTTCGTCTCCCTCCCCAACCTCCCCAACCTCCCCACCCTCCCCTAACTTCTCCTCTCCTTAACCCCTTAGTTTCTGGGGATTAACCATTGTACAGATACATACCTGGTAATGAACGCCACTGTTGATTTGTACCTGTTGCCAATGCCACTGGTCGCCATGGTTACCAGCAGTCTGCCAAATTCGTACCATGTATCCCCCAGAAACACTGTACGGTCTCTTTCTCACCAAAACCGTAAGTGAGCCAGCACTGTTGCCGTAAATGTGGTACCAGAAAGTCAAACACCAGTTGAAGTTGGGGTTTGCTTTAATGCGGTCTGACAACAGCATTGCGGTGTCACCCTGTGTCCTTGGCCAGGACGTCTCAATGTACATGTAGTGGCCTAGAAGAGTTCAGGTTAGAATAAATCAGTGCCTACCAATTGATTTGCTTCGAAAAAGAAGACCTTATCATGGCACACAATAAACAGCAGACAAACCTCAGGCAGATATCGACTGCTATATTTAGTATTCTTTGAAATCTCACATCTTTTAAACGTCTTTGAGTTTTCTTGACTTATCTTCTTCCGTAGGCTTACCACAAGTTTTTAAGACATACAGTGGAACCCCGTTAATACGGTCACCAACGGGCCAAAAAAAAGTGGCCGTATTAACGGGGTGGCCGTATCAACGGGGTTTCGTCAAATTTCATAGTTTAAGGGGGGGGGATGACAAATACATTGCACAAGCACTTCCTGAACGCCTAATCTCTTTAATAGACGATCGAAAATGTACATAAAGTTTTG
>JAOBYE010721057.1:0-10524 GCA_025403585.1 Parazoanthus swiftii
TATGCAAAGCTAAAGGGCGAAGAAGAGAAGTTGCAATTGTTAAAGTCGGGAACTCGAATGAAACATGCACTTTGTGAAGTTTGTTTCTGTGCGTTCTTGCTCGCAGCACTTCACTTTCTCTAAGAAATTTCTAGTTATTAAAGTATTTGGCATCTGTTAATAGAAGTTTGTTTGTCTAATTAATAAAAATCGCGGGATGCGAGTAAGCTGCGGAGCGGTTAACATATCGCCAGGAAATAACAATACATAAACCTGTGATCTACCTTTATTTTTTTAAAAACCGCTTGCGCAACAAAATACATGTTCATGTATGATAGCAGACTTTCTAGGACGTTAAAAGGCCAAAGTCTAAAGTCGGGGGTTTTAAGTACATTAAAAACGATTTCAAATTCAAGGATTTTTAAGGAATGTACGAGCACTGTGTCATATCGACGATTCTTTTCAGATTTTGGCTCAGACTGATTGCTCAAAATTACAACAAACATGTTTGTGTCATTTCATAAGCCGGTCTCAATTCCATCAAGGCTTAAACATGGAAAATCATCTCGAGAGCATACATATACTTTTTGGAAATTCGCAGAGCACTAACTGCTAACTGCCAATGGTTGCAAATCGTGTCAAAAATTACCAATTGAAACAGACACGTTTTTGCTAGCTAGTTACCAGTCACTTTTAAGGACGTGAGTTTCAATTTGCTTGATTTGAAAAACAACACAGGCACACATGACAGCCGATCAGTGCGAGTTCAATAATATTTCCCTCACAAACAGAGCACATAGAAAACCTAGGCTTCAGCAAGAAAGGAAAGCCAACTGAAGTACTGCCACGAAAAAGTTAATTTTTAAACCCGTTTATCTAAGTACAGTACTTAAATGATACTTTTTACTGGCTACTCGGGCGAGTAAAAATGTTTCAGTGGTCCGTGGAAGATACAGTATTAGTGGTCTGGAGCCAGCGAATTACTATTAAAATCGCACCCTGGAAATGCAGTTTATTGCTAATAACAAGGTCTTTTAGATGCTTTGTAAGGTAGCAAAACTGAAACAGGGAAAGTGAATGCTGTGACTTTTCTCACATACTTAACATGGAAAAGCACGCCCACGACTGACTGACTGTTTCCATAAAAGTGAGGCTTGAAAATTAAGTGCAGTGGGTTTACCTCCTTATTGATACATGTAACCATTGCAATGGCACCGTACAACAGTTGAGCAGTAAAAGAGTTGTTATGACACCAGCCACAGTAACAAAAAATTGACAGTAACCTGTCATGATAATTAATTCGAAAGTGGAAAGGTTGGGAACCTCCAAACTATAATAATTAGGGTATTGACTTGTTAAAAGTCATTTTGTATCATATAATTATAATTTATAGTTATATGTATTATTTAGTTTCTTTCACCCTCTACCGTAATGGAATGTACATGTACAACATTGAAATACCAGTAACCAGAACATAAATATAAAGTCCATAATTGATCAAACTATTTTCATTGTTATTACTTGTGAAATGGAATGATGACGATGTTGACGATAACAAGATGTTGATGGTAATGATATTGCAGCACTGCTGCTAAGACGATATTTTCAAATTGATATTCTTGGCAAACTTTTTACAGTTGTTTTCAATTTTGACAATCCACAGAAACTTTGCTTTCCAGGTCTGTTAAAGACTTCACTCTATGACATTTGGTCTTCTGTTTCAGGAGATTACCCTTTGTCAGCTGTTGAACGTACTTTCCACCAGTCAAAATATCATGTCAGCTTTGTTCTGACGACATCTTGAAGCCAATGAAACAATGAACTGCTGACCCACCCTCGCAAGTCTGTTCACAAGTGCACGTGATATGACGATAACTTGAATGACTAAATGTATAGTTTTTCATAAAAAAACTGCCTCAGGATAATTAATAATCAAAGCAAATCATGAGCGGTTTTTTTTTATACTTTTCAAAACATACATTGTAGGCACTGCAAAACAGTCTTATAAGCTTACAATTGTATCTACATACATTTAAGGCACTTCAGAAATGTTGTTCAACTGCTCGAAAAAGTTGTTTACAAAGCATAATTACAAAGAACACATCTAAATGAGATGATTACATATACTTGGTGAACGAAAACTATTGCCCTGAATGATGATAATAATGACAATTGTAATGACCGGTTAGTTATTTTGAAAGCCAAACAGAAAACTTTATGGCCAACATGATTTCACACAGTCATGCACATGTACATTTCTTGCTGATGATTTCAGTCTGATTAGTAATCAAACTCAAACTTGAACTTGGCTGACTTGAAAGTTGCTGACCTTGTGTTATTTACTGGTTTATGGCAAGCCTCAGTAACAAGCAAGAAATCAACTCAAAGACTCACTCAAGACAACACAAAAGGTTTAAGGTACAAGTTACTCAATCAGACTTGACCAGTCCTTGCAATATGTGCAAGTTGCGTACACAATCATGTACAGTAAAATGCACCATAAATTTTTTCAACAACTTTTAAAAATGTTTGTTAAACTTTGATTATCACTATTCATAGCCAATAAATGTCACTTGAAAATTCATTGGTCTATTTCAAAATGATCTCCTACTAAACAATTTTGTTGGTTGAACTTTAATTTAGCATACTTGTACTTGACAGACAATCACATGATGACTTTTATAGGTTTTCACAGGACAAAGCGCTTGAATGTACAGTACACTGCACTTTCCTTCCTTTCTAAAATTCATGGAAAACATAAATTTATGTTCCACACATGCTAGACCATAGGAAATTCCATTCAACCTCTTATTGTGTCAAAAGCTTGCCAGTTTGGCTGTTGATGTCAGTGATCATAAACTTTCTGTGACATACATGTACGTGTACAGTATATGGTACAAAATGTTAACACATTGAAAACTTGCTTGGAAAAACATACATGTAAGGGCAGAAATGTGTTGGTGAGTATAAAAATATTTTGCACTTGCGCATTATTTTTTAGAAATGGAAAACTGCAAGCTCTCATTTTGCGAGTTTGGTGGTGATTAAAACAAGACCTGCCTGAAATGCAGCTGCATTGTCAAAAAAGGCAAATTTAAAATTGCTTTTAAAAATCTCCTTTCTGCACGACTATTGCAATTAGTTTCAAATGTTTGTTACATTTATTCAAAACTTATCATTTTGTGGCTAACAAAAATTACTTTGTAAAACTACATAACCGAAACTGATATGGAAATAGTGAATTACATTGTATATACTACTAAAAGTAGTGAACTGTGTCTGTGTTAGCAAAGCTGAGGAAAATTCAAAATCTACTCAACTGCAGTACCAGGCTATCTGACAATGCATACATGTATAAGTTGCACCCTTCATGTATAATGTTGATGACAATGATAGTTGTTATGAGTGATGATGACACTTTACAATGATAAAGAGAATCAGTGTATAGGCTCTTAGGCACTTACCCTAAATCTTCCCATTGTGACAGCATACTAGTATGCTCAGTATCTTGTTGAAGTATTCGATAAATTCCCAAAGCAGCATGACCAACTTGTGCTGCAGTCTTTCCAACACCCATTCCAAGTTCTGTATTTACAATAAATACCATCTTGAAGGGATTGCACTGTTCAATTTCTTGGTTATTTGAAAAGACATCCAAATCTGAGTTTTCTCTTATGTCTATCTGTAGAAAAAAGACATTTTGCATCATAAGACAGTATAGAATTACTGTTTATCAAGGAAATGTCTGAGCCAAATTACTGACAGTACTCTGGCACTGGAGAGGGATCTTCATCAAACTTTACAGGGTCTTTTTAATTTAACTTTTAAAGATTCAAAAAATTTAATGGCAAGAAAATATTAAAAGAGGATGCTCACAAAAGGACCTGAGTGAAATGTGTACATAAATTTAACAAGAGATTGGATTTTTTATATTGAAATGTAAAGAGATAAACAGCTGTTTCCAGAGTCAAACTGACTGAAAATGAAATTTGCCAATTCTTTCGACATACTCCAGTGCTGATTTATGAGTTCATTCTATTTATAGTTTTTACACTTCTAGCAGAATTCACTAGTAAAGTCAGTAATACCTACAAATGAATACACTGTATACTCAATGACTATTTTGTGATCGATTTTAAATTTGTAAATCAACTTCAATGTTTGGTCAAACCATTAAATTTGTTATTATTCAGTACATGTAGCTCGATCTCTCTAAAATATTATATACATGTACATGTGCAGTAGAGTACATGATTGTAAATTAATGTGTGTTTTTCTAAAACAACTTGTAGACAAAAGATTCTTTCCTGTATGACAAACCTTGAGGGGTTCATTCAACTCTGGCAGGTCAATGTTATCAAACACCCAACTTGCTGCTTCATCAACCGAGCTATTCCCAGTGTAATACAGTCCCTGTGACAGTCAATATTTAAAATAAATATAACAATTAAACATTCATTTGATAATATTTACTAATAAAATAAGTAGCTATCACATAGCCTTACTCGGATCTTGCCATATCCTGCTACTGTACACCCTTGAAACAGTGTACACTGTATACTGTACATGTAATCATTAAATGTTGTCAGTTGTTTTAAATTTAATTTTTACAACAGACAGACTGTAGTTCACTATTTTCTGACTACTACAGTTGCAGTTGTTTTTTTTCTAACTAGTTATTTTTTTTGTTATAGTGTATTTCATTGACTTTAAATTAACAGGAAAAACATTACACTTTTCCCCTCCACAACCATTTGTACAGTGCATACATTGAAGTCAACCCCCCTTCCATCGCTCACTTCATATACATGTACTGTACCTACATATAAACATTTCTCAAACTCACTATTTATTCATGTGATTACAGACCAATCAGGGAGTCAGGTTTAGTCAGATGGGCGAGTCTTGAAACCCTCTCAAATTTGAGCCAATTCCAAACTCGAGGGATAAAGTTGCTCAATACATACAGTAGTCAACGTATTCTTAAGTCTAGTCTACGATCCCACAAAAATAGTCTGTACTCTGGACAAAAATCAGTTCAATCTATTGTGATGAACAATTTCCTTGAAGCATTGAATTGTTCAATGAACAATGCAATCAACATGTCAATTCGATTGAAAACCTCTTTCAAAAACCAGAAGCTCATAAGACTAGAAGTGTACAACTCTCTCTATTAGGTCTGAAACTAGGTGTGCACACTTTCCCAACCAATCAGATCGCACGATTAGCTTCCTTGCTTTTCTAGTCACGTTTGTCAAGCTACATGTAGAGTTTGTCACATGGAGCAAACAAATAGCGTTGAAGAGCTCAAGGGCATAATTAAAATCTGTGTGAAAGTGCATGTGACATTTGACAGAAAATTGAAAGTTTGACAAAAGACTTGTCAAACTGGAAAGTTCAAAAGGTTAGAGTGATGCGAACTCAACGCTGACATTTACAAATTACTGTCAACTATTTTAAAATTGTCAAGCTCAAGAGACAGCACAAAAACAGTTTCTTATTGATGTGACAAACCTGGTGAAAACCTATAAGCACAAGCTAACTGAGGACAGAGTAGATGTATGATGCGCCTTATCCAAAGAGATTTTAAACAGTAGATGCAACAGCTCATCTAAGTACTCAAACAGAAGAAGAACTGATACGACGGAACAAGAAGTTGAAGGAATGCAGTTGAATGAAAGTACTATAGAAACAATTTAATTCAAATATTACCGGGATCCAGGAAGTATTTATTAACAGAGTATTAAACAAGTTGTTTCAGCATTCGACTAATTTAACAGTCTATTTGCTGTGAAAGACATCGAAAAACCTCAAGTCACAGACATTTGATGTGCTGGTAAGTTTGTCAACTTTGTACTTGAAATTGAATGAATTTGTTTCGCAGTTTTTTTGTTTGCAGAATGCATGTTAATATCTTTTTGACCTAGGTATACAGTATGTCACACTTATAGAGACTAGACTAAAGTTATAAGTCAGTTAAATTTGTAAAGAATTTCCACCGGATGTTTGTTTTCAAAGTTTATTCTGATTTGGCTGTGACGAGAACTCCAACGGCTTACGCATTCAGAAGTGAACTGCTAATTTAGTTCATGCAAGCTGGGATGGGTTTTGATGTTTAGCTACCAAAATATTTGAAAGTGTCAAATACACAAAAATTCAGACTTCAGCAATTTAATATGGCTTTTGTATTTGTAGTTATATGAACTAACATCTACATGACTGTACAAAATTTTGGTTGCATTTGGTTCTGTTCGCAAGTGATCACCGTGCTGTCCTATTCATGAAATCTGACAAATTTTATTTGTCATAAATATATCGGAGCAATTTCATTTTCAAATATGTGGGTTTGGTACATATATTTAATTCAATTCGAAGAATACATGTATGTTGTTAACGTTTGTTTTCTTTTCAGAGACATTTACAGCATTGCTATGTGATAGATTCAAAGAAATTATTAGACAATGTTTACATGACACCAGATCGAGTTTCATTTGAAACAATTCATAGATCAAAATGTTGAAAGTAATTTGTCTATTAACTATGCACAAATTGTGCCATAACCACATGTATTATAAAAATCAAATGGGTGAAAAGCAAGCTTAATATTCAATTTTAATTCTTTATACATACTGGATCTTGTTTAAAAGAAGATCAAGTTGCTTGTGGGAGTTGTTCCAGTATTAAGACCTGAGTTTTTTTTTCAAAAGTGATCACATGAGGCCGGTTGGGTTTAATTTGGCTGGCCAACATCTTAAAATTCTGTGACAACTCTGAACTTGGTTAGTGCAGAAGGAGTGCAGAATGGTGTTGAAGACAAGTCAAGAGTTAGAAGTGTTGTGGTATACAAACTTTCAAATCTGTTGATGTGTACAGCAACTCTAAAATGTTTGGCACATTTCTGCCATCTTCATATATATGCGTAACGCTCACAAGCTAAACTCCCGTGACACTTCACATCCGTATTCAGTAAAACTTTTTGATTGGTCGGGAAAGTGTGCACGCCTCATTGTAGTTACCGTAGTTGACCAAGTAAGTGCCCACTCCCCTTTTCAGACGAAAGTTCTTGCACAGGGTATTTTTGGAAAAAATATTTATGGCAAAATTCTTTTTTCAGGACTGCTGCAATAATAATAAAATTGTAGTAATAATAAAATTATTACAGAGAGTCTACAAAAATTTGTGTTTAATGCCGTTTCAAAAGCTTTGAAAAGGTTGTTTTATCATTATCTGACAATAATAAAGTGCATTTGCAATGAAAGGTATTCAAGCATGGCGTGAAGTCGTCATAGCTATGGGAATCAAGTATCTGTTTGTTAATGAGTTGATTGTGCTTGGTTATTTGTTACCACAATTGTTATTGTTGATTTTCGCTAAAAAAAGCTTTGCACCTTTCATTCTTTATCCACTTTGTAACTCTGAAAATAGACTGCACGCAAAAACAAAAACGTAGCTTGTTTAATCGTCGGTAAAGTTTGCATTCGCTTGGTGCCTAGCATTCAGTGTTTGATCGATTAATTATGAAACAATATTCCTTCTTTACACGAAAAATGAAAAACGTGTTGAAAATGGCATCTGCAGGAAGCACGTGATCATGAGAGAATAAAACATCAACTGTGAAATCCCCTGTTGAAAGTCAAATCGTGTGTTTGTCCACATTCGAAAAGGCTATTATTATGCAAATTACTTTTGCAAATTTACCCTGTAAGCGCCCATGCTCAAGTAAGCGCCCACCCCCAAATTTTCGCCAGATTTATTGCATGTAGGGGGTGGGCACTTATTGGGTCAAATACGGTATATGCTTCTAGTCTATGAGCTTCTGCATAAACTTGTACTTTGTGTTTGAATGGGAACTCCAAATACCTCAAAACAATGAATTCAAATTACTCATAAAATGAAAAGTTAAAATGGTTCATTACAAGTTTGTTTCTAGGGACCGATAGGTACAATGTACTCTTTCACTGAGTGAAACTGTTAGTTCATTCAACCGATCGTATTTAAGAGTTCATTTGACAGTAGCATTCTTCAGCAACAACTTGCTTGTTTTTGTTTTTTGTTTTTTAGTGCATTTTTTTTATTGTTACAAATATTTTCAAATGACAAGAGTACGTGGTTACACTGAGATGTGATAAGCCCAATGTACGTTTCTTTCTTACAGTTGGTAAATTAATTTGTCTGATAATCATTAGCTGTTGACAGAACAATCCTGAATGTTAAGGACTGCAGTTGCAAGTTTTTGTTTGCTAGTTGGGCTTGGGATTAAAAGAAACAGACAAGGTTTCTGTAAGCTGTGGACAAGGCGAAATCTACTCCAACTGAGTTCCTTACATGTATTTCCTATAACATTTCCTTTAGTGATAAAGAGGGATTATTGAACACTACTTCCACTGTATGAACTGCTTGACGTGCACATGAAACTGGAATGACATGGCCATCCAATTGTAAAACATTTTTTGTCCCCAATTATTAGAAGCTTTAAGGTGGCTCAAAACAGTTTGCCATTATACAATGCCACTTTAATAACTAAATGAAAAGCTTCTAAAGTACTTGTTTATAACAAAAAGATAATTGCTACTTGTCAAAGGCTGATGTTACAAAAAATTTTCAGCGTATCAACCCTTGTACTCTCACAGACATTTTGGTTGCTATGGCAACTTGACAGGGCCTCTAATACACCCTATATCTAGCATTCAACAGCATTTAGTACACAAAAATTAGTCGATGAACCTGCTTTTTCATTGCATCAAAATCATTTGCTCAACAAGGAGCACATTCAGGGAAATTTTTGTAAAATTCTGTCAAGAAGTTTTGGCGCCACCTTAATTTTTGGAAAGTTAAGGTGGCACAAAACCCTCTTGACAGAGTTTTTTGAAACTTTAAAAATTTCTCTAAAATAATTACTTGATACACTGTAAGTGAACAGTTTTGATGCAATAGAAAAGGAGTTTCACCAGCTCCTTTTTCTGCAAAATACAGTCAAATGCCAAAAACAGGGTTTATTTCAGGTGCTGCCAAGTTGACATGAAACAAATTTTCCAATGGGAGTACAAGAGCTGACAAGCTGAAAAGTTTTTGCATCACAAGATAACAAAAACTGTCAAAAATCCTTCATGGTATACGAAAAAAAACTTTCATAAAATTCAATGGCACAGCAAAAATGAAAAACAGTTGGGAGCCACCTTACATTGTAAAATAACTCTGTTGTAATGCTTTGACCCAAAAGAGGCGATGTATTTCTCATACTAAACTGCCAATGATAACACAGACTGTCAGATAAATAACCCTCAAATGCAAGTCCGCACTGTACATTGCGCAAAGACATGTATCTAGTCCAGTGCCCTCAAGCAAAAGCCATGATATTATATTATATTTATATATATATAATGATATACAGTAATTATTTGGTGGTGCAAAATTTTTGCAAACAGCTAAAAACAGACAAGACTTCAACAAAGTAGGCCATATAATGATATAACAAGCTACAATAACACAACTTTGATGTCAAATTGAATGTTGTTCTGCAGATTCGCGATTGCTAAAATCAAGAAATAAACAGCTTGAAAAAAAGACATCGAAACAATAACTTACTTTTACAGCTGCATTACGAGAAATGCCCATGCTACACAACACGACTAGAAGCTCTTCGTTGGGTCCACACCAAGGTATTTTTCTCTGGGCGATTAGAGCTCTCCTGCGATCTGTGTTAACAAGCTCCTCACCAACTGGAGAAGCACGAACTTCGGTTGAGCCCGTCAGTACATCGGGACGGTTTTCTTCTGGTGTCTGTGCTGACAATGACAAGGCTATCGCCCGGGCAAGTAGATCTTCGTCACCTTCGGCAATGTCCGCCATAATTGTTTGGTTTCGTTTGTTTAGGTTGTTGTGCGCCTGCGCTCAAGGTTAAGTCCTGAGCCTGCGAGCAGTCCGCAAGTTCATATGTTCAGTTTAACGATTTTTCGTGCAACAAACAGAGATCGTGTAACATGGCGCATAGTTACGATTTTTAGCGCTATTCGTTGCGGCAACGTATTGCAAGTTTTTGAATGGTGTTCAATATCTCACAACATTGTTGTCATGTTGCCGGCAAAGAAACTCGTCTGCTTTACCCTGTTACAATCGTACCATGTAACATCGCCTTCAGTTAGGGACGTATCATTTTTATGTCATCCGTATTGCACGCATGTGCAATGGATGACATATTACAAGGGGGCGATTTTGTCACTCGCTCACTCGTTTTGTAAGTAACCGCTAGTTATGCAGTGCAGGCTCGGTTTAAATTTTCATCCATTACACGGGCAAATCTTCATTTTGGATTCATATTTTCCTGTAAAAACTTGACAGACATTGACCAATAATATCCCTCTGCTGGAAATGCTAACCATGGGATGTTTTAAATCAAAAGTGAGAGCATCTATGCGATAGACCACTTTCATAAATGGCGGCTGTTTTAGTATTCTCTTGTTTTTATTTGAATTAGCCTCACTAGCCTCGTTCTTAAGTCAAAAAATCAAAAGAATACATTAACCTGAACGAGGCTAGTGAGGCTAA
>JAOBYE010721068.1:0-10522 GCA_025403585.1 Parazoanthus swiftii
CGATGAAGAAAAACCATATGACTCAAATGAAAGATCTTGAAATTCCCTGTCTTTTGAAAAAAAAAGCGCATCAAATTCCCAGCAGGCAAAACGAACTTACGGCGGTTTGAAGTTAGGCGATTTGAAGAGAAAAAGTGGCCTTTTTTGTCCCGTTTCAGCAGGCACCTTTTGGAAAATCCAGCCAGATATATATATACTGTTATATATACCTACATGTATACCTATACATACAGGCATTACATTAGTCTGATGATTGCCGCAGAGCATGAAACTCTTGAGTAACTTTTAAAAAGAAAATTTTTAAGCTTATGATCGAATTTTAACCACATAGATATAGACAGGTGTACATGCATTTACCTATTTATATACCTGTACTCCAATTATGTACGCAAGTAAATGTTTGTACAAACTCATTCTATTTTGGTTGAAATTTGAGCTACTGTACTCAAAAGAAAGCTTCAATTTCGTGGTTTAATAATTAGCTTTCTGTTTTAGAAACCATCGGTCAGTGAAAAGGGAGCCAAGATTCTGGCCAAGAAACCCACCGCAAGTCTCTTTAGCGATGAGGAGGAGGATCTCTTTGCCAGCAAAGGTAGATACTTATTAACTGAAGTTATCGCGTGAATGCGTGGTTATCAAAGAAGAGTATTACATGTGCGTGTTTTTATTAACTGAGGTTATAACACGTATACGAGGTTAGTAATGGTGATAATCACATCAATATTGTTTTAACATGTGGATAATAATCTGTTTGCTGTTTTCCGTATGCTTGTTGTGTTTACAAGTTGAGAAGACCAAGCTTACTGTACCATTCAACGCTTTCAGTTGCAAGCAAGCCATACTGTATGATGTGCTGCTAAATTCTCCTAAACAGTTAAAAAGCATAAGAGTTTCAAAAGTTTTAGAGGGGCAGGTTTAGGGTGGGAAATGTGTTTTTAGACATGTATTTGATATCATGTTTGAAAGATTTCTCATTCACTCCTGTCAGTCGCTGTTCCACGACACCCATTTGCGTTTTTTATTTGTACCTCGTTCGCCGTTTAACAGCTAACTAATAATAATGTGGTTACTTTGTGCACACACGCTTTCATTGCAACGATGTAACTCTCTTTTATAATTGATTTTTCAAGATTTCCGAATGGAAATAAGGTATTTCGAAATTGCCTTTAGAAGCTTTGTCTCTCTCAGTATCCAGGTTTCACATTAATCAGACTGAAAAATACTTTGGGTTTAACATTTTGTTTCAACTAAAACAACGAAACGGCACTCATCTCTAATTGGTGTAGTTTCTTCTGCTGATCACTTGATGATCCTGCAACATCCGCTGGACGTTCTATAACGTAACATTTCATTCTATTCAACCGACATCCTATGTACGCGTGCTTTAAGTTTTTCTCGGTGACGGAATTTACTTGTCAAACCAGCTGAAGAGCCTAAGAATGAACAAAAGGAAGAAGTTGCACCTGCAAAGATAAAGAAACCTGTCGGAGGGGTAGCCATGTTTGGGGGTGTGAATCTGTTCGCTGGAGTGCCACCCCCTTTGTCAGAGTCTACAGAGATACCCAAGGAGGCTGAAAACGAGGAAGCAAAGGGTGAGACGAGGAACAGTTTTCCGTGTGAGAGTTCCAAACCAGTTGTGCATTCATACATGTACATGTTCAGGTGCTCTCTGCAGTGTTTTTCAGCACCATGTTTTCGACAAGTTCATTTTCCAGTGGTCTTAGTCAGACTGCTGTAAGCAGTTCACACTTATTCCTGTCTGAGATATTTAGTTTTTCCTGAATTAACACACCGCAACACTGGAATTACCCAAAAATTGTTTTTAGAAGTGTGTGCCACTGGGCTGTTTAAGTCTCCCAGTAAAATGTCAAGAGACTGCGCAGATCTGGGTAAAATGTAGTGCTTATAGACAGGCGGCTACATGTACCTGGAGTATACGAGTTGTGGTGATAAATAGCTTTAAAGCGTATCAACATTTGAAGTTCTTTGACTTTTCTTGCTGTTTTGATGTATATAGCATAAATTGTACCTCATGTTTGAACGATTTTGTCCTTCACTCGTGCCAGTCGCTGTTCCTCAACACCCGTTTCTGCTTTTAATTTGTATCTCGATCACCGTTTAACAGCTAATTTACATTAATGCACACCAGTGATCTTTGCGACGATCTTACTCTCTTTTACAGTTACTTTTTCGAGATGTCCGAATTCGGAACTTTTAGAAGATATTTTGAAACTGACTAAAGGCTTCGTCTCTCTCGGCATCAACGTTTTACACAAATCAGACTGGGGAATACTTTGGATTATGTTTCGTTTCAAATAGCGCTTTGCCTCTGAAATCTAACTGGTGCAAATGGTGATCGTAATCCTGCATCATCCGCTGGATGCTCTATAACGTAACATTTCATTCTACCGTCCGACATTCAAACTCGTACCACATGCACACGTGCTTTAAAGTTACCATGGTAACGGAATTTACTCGTCAAACCAGCTGAGGAGCCCGAGGCTGAACAAAAGGAAGAAGTAAAACCCGCAAAGATGAAGAAACCTGTCGGTGGGGTAGCCATGTTTGGGGGTGTGAATCTGTTCGCTGGAGTGCCACCCCCTTTGTCAAAGTCTACAGAGATAACCAAGGATGTTGAGAACGAGGAAGCAAAGGGTGAGAAAATAAACAGAGCCCTGTGTAACAGTTCGAAACCAGGCGTTTATTCATACATATTCCGGTGCTATCCGAAACTCTTTTAGCATCATGTTTAAAACAAGTACATTGTTTATTAGTGGAGGGTCTTAGCCAGACTGCTATAAGCAGTTTACACTTCTCCATCTTAGATATTTAGTCTGCCCTCATGCAGTTAAGGAACCACAACACCGGAATCACTTGGTTCTTTAAGTCGCACAGTAGAATGTCTAGAGACTTCGCAGATCTGAGTAAAGAAGTAGTGTCTGTAGACTGGTGGCTATCTTGCATATACGATGTGTTGAGATGTATGTTTTAAAGAGTACCCACATTTGAAGTTTTTTTACTTCTCTTGCTGTTTTGGATGTGTATGACATGTATTTGATCTCATAATTGAACGTTACGCCACTCACTCAAGTCAGTCGCTGTTCCTCAACACTCATTTGCGTTTTTTATCTGTACCTCGTTCGCCACTTAACATCTAATGAACATCAAACTGATTTCCTCATGTTCATCTGTGTTCATTGCAACGATCTAATTGTCTTTTACAGTTGACTTTTCTTCAAGGTAACCGATTTTAGAGAAGATAATATTTTGAAACTGCTTTTGCCGCTTCTTCTCTCATAGCATTAACGTTTCACACTAATCAGACTGAAGAATACTTTGGATAATGTTTCGACTCAAAGAGCGAAATGCCACTGAACTTCATTCGCTGTAGTAGCTGCTGCTACTGATCGTAATCCTGCAAGATCCACTGCATGTTCTATAACGTAACATTTCATTTATCCGTCCGATATTCAAGCTCGTAACACATTCACACGTGCTTTAAAGTTACCATGGTAACGGAATATACTCATCAAACCAGCTGAGGAGCCCGAGGCTGAACAAAAGGAAGAAGTAAAACCTGCAAAGATGAAGAAACCTGTCGGTGGGGTGGCCATGTTTGGAGGTGTGGATCTGTTCGCTGGAGTGCCACCCCCTTTGTCAGAGCCTACAGAGATACCCAAGGAGGCTGAGAATGAGGAAGCAAAGGGTGAGATAAGAAACAGGGTCCCGTGTTACAGTTCCAAACCAGCCGTGCATTCACACATGTTCCGGTGCTATCCGAAGTTTTTTTAGCATCATGTTTACAATAAATACACTGTTCAGTAGCAGAGGGTCTTAGCCATACCGTTAGCCAACTAAGACACTTAGTTTGTCCTCAGTTAACAGACCACAACACCGGAATTACCCTGAGAACCTATTTTGAGAAGGGTGTGCCGCTGGGTGTAGTATAGACATGCGGCTAGTATGCGAATTGTTGAGATAATTATATATCTTTGTAGCGTATCAACATTTGAAGTTCTTTGTCTTTTTTTGCTGTTTGGTATAATTATGACATGTATTTGATCTCACGGTTGAACGATTTGTCATTCACTGCACTCTTTTTGCGATTTTTATTTGTACCTCGTTCACCGTTTAACAGCTATTAAACATCAATGTTATTGTTTCCTGTTCATCAGCGTTCATTGCAATGATCTAACTGTCTTTTACAGCTGGTTTTTAAACATCTCCGAATTGAAAGAAGATATTTCGAAACTGCCTTGGCTTTCTCTCCCTCTGCTTCAAAGCTTCCCTTTTTTCAAACTGGAAGATACTTTTGGATTTTTTGTCAACTCAAATAGCGACATGCCACTGAAATCTAATTCATGAAGATCGCACAACTGATCATAATCCCGCAACAACTGCTCTTTGACGTAACATTTCATTCTACTCATCGTACATCCAAATTCGTACCACATGCACACGTGCTTTAAAGTTACCGTGGTAACGGAATTTACTTGTCAAACCAGCTGAAGAGCCAAAAGTTGAGCAAAAGGAAGAAGTAAAACCTGCAAAGATGAAGAAACCTGTCGGTGGGGTGGCCATGTTTGGAGGTGTGGATCTGTTCGCTGGAGTGCCACCCCCTTTGTCAGAGTCTACAGAGATACCCAAGGAGGTTGAGAACGAGGAAGCAAAGGGTGAGACGAGGAACGGTTTTCCGTGTGAGACTTCCAAACCAGTTGTGCATTCATACATGTTCAGGTGCTCTCTGCAGTGTTTTTCAGTATCATGTTTACAGCAAGTGAACTGTTAAGTAGTTGAGGTGTCTCCTATTATAATGTCGAGAGACTGCGGATCTGAGTAAAAAGTAGTGTCTGCAGACACGCGGCTAGTTCGGATATAGGACTTGTTGAGAAAAATATTTTGAAAGCTTTTCGACATCTGAAGTCCTCTGACTTTTCGTGTTGATTTGTACGAGCTATTATTGAAACCAATTGATCAGCCTTTCGCTTTGTGTGTGCTTTCGGTTCGATTTCGTAAGCTGCGTCTTGGGCGTATTTCAGCATCACCAACACTTATACACTTGCTACAATTCCGTCTGCTGCCCGTTATTATAGATGTTTCTAAAATGGGTAAACTATTCACTGTTAAACACGTTTTTTTGAGTCTTTGACCAGTAAAGAGAAGGGAAGAACAGTAAACGCCCCTACAAAGTTTAAAATTTACGGAGCTCAGTCCTTGTTGTTTTCTTGACAACGCAGTATTCTTAGATTGTTTAGAGACTTTCAGCACTCACGGGCCGGCTACTTTTCGAGTTCCTTTCCAAAAAGCTAATTAGTTTGAACTTTTCACATGTTTCTATTAAAATTTCTATCATTCAAGAATCTTTTGTTTAAATACTATGATTGATAGTCTGTTGGGACTACAAGAAGGGCGTCATTGCCTCCGAGTGCTGAATAGTCTTTTGTAGGTCTTTGGAAAAACTTGAGCTCAACCAATCAGTGCGTGGAAAGCTACTCTCATTGTTACTGCAATTACACACAGTCGCCGGACCGTGATGTCCGCAGTTGTGTGGAGTCACCCGCTGCTCTGAGAAAGAGAGATGCCATTGGATAAAAATACCTTTTGGTTAAACCTAACCATCCGTAAACAAACTTACAATGACGTATTGTGAGAACATGTAATCTGTTATTGATTCCTTTGTCAATATATATCCAATAGGATCTTTCGTTCTGAGAGTACAACCTTACTGATTGTATTGACATTTCAACTGCTTAACTCCCTGTCCACCGACGGTGAAGC
The DNA here is from genome assembly GCA_025403585.1 of Parazoanthus swiftii. Classification (NCBI taxonomy): domain Eukaryota; kingdom Metazoa; phylum Cnidaria; class Anthozoa; order Zoantharia; family Parazoanthidae; genus Parazoanthus; species Parazoanthus swiftii. The sequence continues at coordinate 5,779 of JAOBYE010721068.1, forward strand.
AAAACGAGGTTGCGTAATACATGTTCCTCGCCCAGGACTGAAATTGGACTCTTGCTTGGCAGTCAGACATCGAACTGACTCTTCGAACTGTTGTCTATTCGGTCAAGAATCATGTCTTCGGGACCATCGTTGGGTAATATGGATATCAGGTCCTAATGGCCAACACAAACTTCAGTTTCTCTGATTAGAACTTCTCTCAGCATCAACCATTGCAGTCATAGTGTTGAGGCTTAAGAACTATTTGTAATCGTGTCTTTGTACTCAACAAAAATAAACACCGAAATGTTCCATATCCTTTATCACCGTCTCGCCGCGAACTCAAATCCGGCCAAAGAGTGTCAAACTATTTATTTTTCACCAAGAATGGCACATTCAGACCCTGAAAATAGGTTTGAAACTGTGATCACCAACGCAACTTCTGTAACATTTACAACAAACTACAGCTAGGATAAATGTGGGATAGGGGGGCCGTGGGGCGTGTTTATTTGAAGCATGGCGCGTATTTGAAGCACAGTGCTTCTTTGAGTTTTCACAGCACCATTAAAGATCTGACGAAAACAACCTTGAACTGTTTTGCTTTAGATGAACAACCCACTGGTCCTCCCGCTGACAAAGGGGATGACCTGTTTAGCAGTAAGCCGAAAGCTAAACCCTCCACCACTCCTGTCCCCTCCAAAGCCAGGCCAAGCAAAGGGCTTTTTAGTGATGAAGAAGATGATCTCTTTGCTACCCCCGCCAAAGCACCTGAAAAACCAGCTGAAACCAAACCAACCTCGTCACAGACGCGACACCCAGACACTGAAGCTGCTGACGAAGAAGAGAAACCCAAGGTGAAGAAGCCGCCAGCGGGTGCTGTGTCTATGTTTGGTGGAGCTGACTTGTTTGGTGGCGGTAGTTTACCACGACCAAGTGCTGCCTCCAAGCCCAAGGGAGCAAAGAAACCTGCTGACCCCCTCGGGGGTGGGGATCTGTTTGGAGGTGAGGAGGAGAATGAGGAAGAGGATTTGTTTGCTGCGAAGCCAAAAACCAAGGCACCACCTGCGGTAAGTGAAGTATAATTGTAGTGGACGTGATACAGTTTGGTGAATAATTCGGGCTAATTATCTTTACATTCGAGCTTCCTCCAAAAGGACGCTGAGGGACGGAGCCAAGTATCTGTTAGAGAGGTGTCCCTATTATAGAGGTCTTAGGTTTCCTTTCCTTCTACTAAAACAATATACATGCATATACTTCAGATGCTCCCCGCTTAGTTTTTCAGCAACCTGTTAACAGCAGTTATATGATTCAGTGGTTTACGACAATTTCTATCCGAGACACTAAGTTGCGCCCTCAGATTATAGACCAATGGCAACACGTTCCTCTCCACGGACGATGTGGCAGTGAAGATCGTTTCCATACGTAACGTCTCAAAGCAATTCACAATAATATATCCAGGTGCCAATGGTTGCCATGATAGTGTTGATGTAGGCCCTAACACCGGGGCCTTCCTACTCCTTTCGAGAACTGTGTGGGTACTTTTAAGGTCCAATATAGAACGTCGAGAGACTAGACCAACGGCTTCACGTTGCTGTTCACGGAATAAACAAATTATATTTAATTGCTTCGGAATTCAGCATAACAAAATTTAAAGTTCAGGGGAAAAACAGAGAAAAATTGAAGGTATGTCAGAATACTGTTTGGGGGCCTGACCTTCTGTTTTCTGTTCACATCACAGACGCGGCAACCAGACACTGAAGCTCCTGAGGAACAGCCCAAAGCCAAGAAGCCGCCAGCAGGTGCTGTTTCGATGTTTGGTGGAGCTGACTTGTTTGGTGCTGGTGGTTTATCTCCACCAAGTGCTGCCACCAAGCCCAAGGTTAGCAAGAAATCTGCTGACCCCCTCGGGGGTGGGGAGCTGTTTGGAGGCGAGGAAGAGGAAGAGGATTTGTTTGCCACAAAGCCAAAAACCAAGGCTCCACCTGTGGTAAGTGAAGTATAACTGTAGTGGACATGATACAATTTGGCGAATATGGTTTAAATAGCTTTACATTCGAACTGGCTTAAAAAGGATGCGCCGAAGGGACAGAGCCATGTGTCTACTAGAAAGGTGTCATAATAACAGAAGTTTGACAGTCCCTGGAGTTGAATTTAGTCAGTGCCCTGTAACATCAAAAACCTTCAACAATTTTTTTTTCCTTTTGAAATGCAAGATAATAGCAAGATTTACTGTTTAAGGGGAAAACAGAGAATATGGAAGGTGTGGGCTTGGATAGTTCGAAGAGTACTAGGGCCCAATATTGACCTTCCTCTTTTTACGTCACAGACGCAACACCCAGACACTGAAGCTCCGAAGGAAGAGCAAGAGGAGCCCCAGGCCAAGAAGCCGCCAGCGGGTGCTGTGTCCATGTTTGGTGGAGCTGATTTGTTTGGCGGAGGAAGTTTACCAAGACCAAGTGCTGCCCCCAAACCAAAGGTATCCAGGAAACCCGCTGACCCCCTCCGGGGTGGAGAACTGTTTGGAGGTGAGGAAGAAGAAGAGGATTTGTTTGCTGCAAAGTCAAAATCCAAGGCATCCCCTCTGGTAAGTTAAAAAGAACTGTAGTGGATATTATAAGACTTTCGAACTACCATAGTTTTGCCGTGAAGCTCACGGTTTGATGACCATTGACAGAGCTGTTTATGTTCTTAGGAAACCGACGCAGGACCGGTTTCTGTGCAGGACAAGGAACAGGAAGCAGTCGTTGAGGAGAGACCAAAACCTAAGAGACCGATTGGAGCAGTTTCGATGTTCGGAGGAGTCGACTTGTTTGGGGGAAAGGGTGCAGCCTCGCCTCCAAAGCCCTCTGCTCTACCGAAACCGTCAGTTGAGAAGAAAGGTAAGTCTTTTGAACTTTTTCACCCTTTGGAAAACAAGTTTGTTTTGTTTTTTGAGAACAAGTGATCGGCTGCTGTTTGTGCTATGAACATTTGGCTGTTGGATCTTTTCAATCCCACAGCACCAAACAATCTCGTGAAATTTCTGAAGCGCACCTTTCAGCTACCAACACTAATTCCCTAACTGAAAATCTTATTAGTAGTTCGATATGTTCTGCGTTTTCAAAGGAAATGAAAAGGCATTTTCTTCCCATTATAAATTGACTTTTCTTAACATTATGTCTTCTTTATTGTTTGCCTTATTTTCTATTTTGTATGTATGCTAATCCGTCAAATTTTACTGCACACAAGGCAAAAAGAGTTGAGGTGGTTTTTAATCTATAAAAGCCTATAGGCTTCTTAACAAGAAACCTTGTCACCTGCCATATATTTATATATTTATCATCGTGAAACTACTTTAAATTTCTGTGACAAAAAATACAATTAAAAAAAATAAATTAGAGACGCAGTTTGGTGCAACAACTTCTCTGTTATATAAGTAACTGAAATAAAGAATGTTTATTTAGACCGCTGATCTCTCTTTAATTAGTTTAAATCATTTTTGTATCTCGTTTGGCTTACTCTGTAGGGCCACTGGGCGATCTCCCTGGAAAGGAAGAGAGTAGTGCGCATCCTTCAACAATGAAAACAGCAGTAAGTAAATCAGTTTTAAGAGAAGAGCAGCGTAGAGCGGTGCTAGGTGTGTGGTTTGTTAGACTTTCACACAGGTCGAGTAGATAAAAGGGCTCGCAAACTTTGTATGTTTTTATCCTGATTCTTCTTCATTTTATGGTTGTATTATGTTCCATTGAATCCTCGTTCTCTGACCTGATTCCACTAATGCTGCCGTTGTCATAGTTTTCAATGGTTGTCATAATAACCGTTATCAGCCTTCCGCTAAATATTTTAATATACTCTCCCCAGGCCCTACCTGTGCCTAAAGCAAACGTTTCACCACGGCCAGGGAGCGTTAGTCCTGGGTCAAACGTCGCAAAATTGCAGGTGAGATGAAGGTCGTTTGTACGTACAGCAGTTCGGATTATTTCCTCACGTTCTTATTTCGGACTGTGAGTGCTAGTGCACACATTTTGATCGTTCTTTCAGATAAAGCAAAAAGAAAAGAAAAGAGCGGAGTATCTGATGGCAGCGCGAAGATTTAAATTTGTTTTCGAAAGGTTAAAACATAGTTACACGAACGAGAGCAGTGAATAAATTAGTTTCCACATGATAAATTAGCTGAATATTTAGTTCGTATCTTTAAGTCGCGGTGAGATTTTAGTTTTACTATTTGGAAAAAAACACTTAAATTTTCGGAAAAGCTTCAGAAAATTTACACAAACAAAGCTTCGGAAATTGTGGGAAATGTTTCATTAAACTTTTGTCTTGTGAGAACGTGAAGTGTTTGTCACTAGGGTTTAGTTTCGTGCGGGATTTACAAGTGTCTATATGATAAATGCACCAGAATAAAGAAAACGGAATGGCTCCTCGGAGAACACTTACGCCGGGTATTCCACTTCTAGAGTGGACCCGAACAAATGCACACAAAAATGTCGGAAATTCGCGACTTGCGCTACCACATGCACTGATATACGCGTATTCAACCCTACTCATTGATGTACATACATGCACACACGTGTATAGTACACTGCTGAGCGAGTATTCATACATTCACAGACGTGTACAATATTCAAACCAATTCACTGGTGTACATACTTACACACACGTGTACGATACACTGATAAGCGTATATTCACACCTACTCACGGGTGTACAGTCATGCACTTGGTGTACAATACACTGATAAGCGTATTCACACCTACTCACGGATGTACATACGTGCACACAATTGTAC
>JAOBYE010721079.1:0-10522 GCA_025403585.1 Parazoanthus swiftii
CCCTCCCCCTCCCCCTCCCCCTCCCCGGAACAAATATATGGACACATCCCTAATGTTAACGTTTCGGTAGCGGCAGTCAAAACCCCGGCGACAGTTTTGTTCGTGTGCGGCCTGTTTCTTGTCTTGTATAAGTCTTCCATGCCGCCCTTCGCTGTATTACATGCATAGTATTTCACAAACATATTCACTTCTTTTAGTAATAGATAAACGATAAACACAAATCTATACAAAGTATCTTTGTTAGAAAGAACCAAGCAAATTATTCTACAGTTTGTCCTAGAACACGGAATTCTCCCTTTGTGTTTACGCTTACTAACCCAATAGTTGCCTCATGCAAGAAAGTAGTGATTGCTTTCCTGGCAGCTTCCGATGTTCCAGGAACGTTGGTTTTTTGATTGTATACGATCTGAATATTATCTGAGTGATGCCAAACTTCTGCAGTATGACAAACACAACAAGTTCAGCACCTTTGTGCGAAATGTCTTGAAGAGCAAGACATATATGATCGGGTTGTAGATGCAAGATGACTTAGCAAAATATGCTGGAATACTTGCTACTAACGGACCTATCATATCTTTGTGTCCTGTCGCTGATATCAAGGATACCACAGCATACGGTGTCCAAGAAATTAGAAAAGCTGCGATCATGGCCAAAATCAGAAACACCATCTTCTTCTCAGTCTTCAAAGTCTGGACGGCTTTAGCGGATAGTCTTCCCCACGCAGTGTTTGCATGGATACGTATCTGCTGCACAACTTTGTACAGTTTGTAATAAGAGAAACCAATGATTGCCAGTGAAAGCACAAAACAGCCGAGATATAGAACCACTGTGTACGACACGGCGCTTGGACTTGAAGATAACCAGTCTACAGAACAGCTCGTACCAATACCTTCAACCGTGTATGATGACCAGTTGGCTAATGGAGCAATGCTGAAAACCAGCGAATAAAGCCAAAGAAAAAGAATAAGGTAAACAACTCGTTTTTCGTTAAGCAAACCGCGTCCTCTTGTTGCTCTGTCCAAGGTATCGTAACGTTCAAAAGCTGCTCCTGCCAGATGGTTTATCGATGCAAGGCCACAGAAGGTGGTTAAAAATCCATACGCTTTGCAACCTGACTCTCTAAAGGTCCATTTCTCTTTTACATTTGCGTGGATTGTGAAAGGAACTGCAAACAAGGACGACAAGAAATCGGAGAAGCACATGCTGAACAGGATAATATTTTGAACCGTTAAAAGACTGCGATGCTTGATAAAAGTCGCAAGAGTAACACCGTTCAGCACACCTCCCAGAACACATATTAAACTCCCAATTACTGCAAATGATGAACATGCAGTTCCAGGTACGTTTGCCGTTTCTCCCGGCTCAAAATCGTTTTATACCAGGGATATTGCTTTTCACAGTTAATCAACTTTTGCAGAACCGTTCCCTATTTAAAGAATTCATATAGGAAGCTTTCAAGTTTAGAAAAAAGGTTGAGCCTGATTCGTCCTTCACGAAATCCATTTCCTGCTAATATTTCATTTTAATCAAATCTTTGGTATACTTAGTCTAATTTCATTTCGCGGTTTTTTCTTCCAGACAGGATGCATGATTAACTTTTTTTTGTATTGGTTTCCTTTTTTTTAACTTTTAAACACTTAATGATAATTCTTATACAATACCTGTAAACAAATGGAACTGCATATTGGAAAGTCAAAAACATGCTAGGGAAAAATACTCTTTCTTTATCGTTTTCAGTGAAAATTACAAATTTCAATTTAAAAAAGTAAGGGTCTTCAAATTTTAATCTTGTGACTGAATAACATTTTAACACATCATAATTTTCACCGGGGTATCTTCAGTTAGTCAGTACTTTATAGTGTCATGCAAACAGGTCCTAAACTTATTAAACACGTTTGTGACGAGGCAAATAATGTAATTCTCGCCGCAGTATCTCGAGTTAATTAGTACTTTAGGTGTCTTGCAAACAAGTTCTAGTTTATGTGTTAAAACACGTTTGTGTCCTTTTTTACTATTATTTCTGTTGAAATGTGTTATACAGCAAAATGCGCTGATAGGTAATCTTAAACATGCCAGATAGGAATGTTTAGCGCTTTTCGAAGGCCTCTTTTTCGTTGTTCCGTTATGCTTCCTTTCATTTGCAATTTACTGGAGGGACAAAAGACTGTTTTTGTAATAAATGCAGAATTTTTAAGGCTTCATGTGTAGAAAAAGCAGTCGGGTAAAAGGTTATAAAGGATTTACTGGAAAGAAGAAGAGGGTCTGCTAAAGTGTTTGACAAAATTTTTAAGTTTTTTTTATTGCATAATAAACTTTCTCCCTATCTCATAATTTCAATGTTTAGCAAGTTGGTTTGTAAGTCCTCAAAATTTCCGGATTTGTTGAAATGTCCTTAATGGTAATAAATAATCAATAATTTGTTTTGCCCTATAAAATGCATGAAATGCTGTAACGAACGTCTTGATTTTAATTAATTTATAAAGTACTTTGCGGTATAAAATTTTTTTAACGTAAAAGATTATCTTTGTGAGAGAGAAGGATAATGTCACGTTGAGACTGAAAAAAACTGAAGGATAAATAATAACTCTAAACCCCCAAATATTTCTCATCTTAAAATAATATGTTTTTATTGTCTATCTTGTAAATAGGCTTACTATCATGCACACGTATGGCCTAAATACGGCTCTATAGCAGCATTTCACTCTCAATAGCAGACTGATTACATTGTATAGACGGACGATGGTACATGGCACATTGCCATTAAAATCTGTAAAATCGAGTCAATCAGTATGGATAACAATTCAGCAGTTCTGAAAATAGTATTGGTCAAAAATGTTAACTGATGGACCAAAGTTGACATCAAACTTTTACTATTTACTTTGAAGATAATCAGAATTGTAGTGACTCTGTGGCGCATAATACGTTTAAAAACGACAAGACAAGTTAGTAAATGATATGGTTTTTTTCAGGTTCAGATTCTGTTAAAGATTAAAATATCTTGTTAGAACTTTGTACGGAAGATAACAAATTTTCATGACAAGTACAATATGGTAAGTTCTGGCGACCGCAGCACAGGGCTATGAGTTTAGCTTTCTATGCTAAAAGAGATTCTTAGACACCAGATTTCTCAACCCATTTATCCAGCTGGGCTTGTCACACATAAATGATATCTGTGTTGCTAAATTTTAACAAGCGCGCACCAGTTATTCAATAAAATTTTCTCGAAAGTAGAACGGTCGTTTTATAACAACCAGTCCCCGGCCCATTGAAACACGTTAACAAAACGTTTGTTTTCGCTGGGCTTAAATTTCCTTCCAACTTTTTTTTTCCAAAAAATGATTAACTGTTTCGAATTTGGTCACTGATTAAGCCATGAGTGGGCATGACGTTTGTCAAAGTTTAACTGGAAGAGTACAGTGTAACCTGGCCTGGCGACAAAAAAAAATGTGGAAAAGTTTTTTCCGCTATGACTATTGTTTCTTAGACTACTAATCTCCCTTAGCCTTAGCTTTCACCCCAAAAGGGGTTTTTTTCCTTTTTTATCTACGTTTTAACAAATCTTGGTCGGCGGCGCAGTAGTTGAGTGGTTACCGCGTCTGACTCGTAAACTGAAGTTCGTGAGTTCGAACCCCGGCCAGACCACTGTGTTGTGTCTTTGAGCAAGGCACTTTACTCGACTTGCTCCAGTCGACTCTAGTCCAGCTTCTGCTGGGGGCTAACCTGCGATGGATTAGTGTCCTGTCCAGGGGGAATCATGGACTCTCATCCACTTAACACTACGGAAACTTGAGATAAGCACCGCCTTATGAGCCACTTGGCTCGAAAAAGGATTTAGCTTAGTTTTAATAAATCTTGAGGAAGCACTGAGAGTAAGTTAACGTTTGCACAATTTTGATGTTATTATAAAACTATAGGAAATTTATTTTCCGCGAAGGAAAATAAATGAATTTATGCCTTGTGACGCCGACTAGTTCCCAGACTTAGAGCAAGTTGCCACACTCACCAGACAATCCGGGACCTCCAGAGGGGGTACTCAATAATAGGACGTGCTATTAGGCGTTCATCTGTGCAGTTTCAAGTTCAAGTTTTAACTACCGACGTCTTCCCACCATTACATTGCCACGAGAAAGGAAACTGTTAAGTGCACCCAGTACAGTTACAGGAGGTATTTTTGTAGGAACAACAGTTAGTCACTGCGAATGGAATCTCAAGCGCCCGCCGAACCACTTGTTTTTACTTTGGAACATTTATTCGTGCGACGAATGAAAGAATTCTTACTCAAAAGCAGTGCAGGAAAAGATTATATATAGGTTTGGTTTAAAGCTTCGCAAAATATGTAGATTTACTTTGCAGGGTATCGGCGGCCGCACGATAGACAAATTGATTCGCTATAACTTGGAAAAAATTCACCAGACCGCCCCCACTATATTGGATTTTTGAGATGGGATCGAACGATCTTTGCGACTTGAGTTCGGATCTCCAGACTATTTCTCAAGCTGTTATGGCTTGTACTGAGTTGTTGGCCGCCGAGCTGAACATAAAGCACACAGTCGTTTGTAAAGTAATTACAGGGAAAAAGCCGCCTTTTCCCGACTACAATGAGCGGGTGGAAGAACTCAATGTCGCGTTACACCTTACGGTCGGGCAGGCACAAAATGTGACACTTTGGCATCATCAGGGCCTGTCTAATCCTAATCCTAACCCTGTCTAATCCAAAACGAGAAATTTGCTCGCCGGATGGCGTACTTCGGTCCCAAAATAATTCCATTATATGCGTTTATAAACGCAAGCGCGAACAAAGAGCATAAAAGAAAACTAACATACAATGATTATAACTAATCAATGTTTGTGCTTATACTTTTGAAAATACCAATTTGTAACGATAGCACAGGACTTTGAGATATATAGAGAGTACAATGTTAAAAGTAACATCTAAGGGTTACATACACGACTCAAGAAACCCGCCATTTAGAGAGCTGCCAAAACACAACCGACCGCCATCTTGGCCGCCCCGACGGGTGCCAAACGATGCATGATTTTCTAAGTTCTTATAACATATCTCCATACATTTCCTAGAAGGAGCCGGTGTCACAGCGGATAGTGACCCCCGCGGATAATGACCCCCCGGACACTATTCGTTAGCGGGTAGTAACTCCCCGTACACTATCCGCTAGCGGATACTGACGCCGGGGTCACTATCTGCAGCGGATAGCGTCTCCCATCCGCGGATATTGTCCCCCCTTACTTAAATCCTTGAACTTCGAGACCAAAACGTCTTTCAAACTTTGACAACAATTCCAAAACCCCGATGTCAGTACATGTAACTAGTACGTTACATGTGGAGTTGAAAATTGGTCAGTATAAGAAAACTAAAAACGTTTATTTTAAGGTCATGATTCCTGTCACTGATGATGAAACGTTTTTCTATGGTTGCGAGACTCTTCATTCGACATATCAGCGTGTTTCAGTCTTTTTTAACGACCAGGAGTCAATATTAGCAATATCCGCCCGGTATCGGTCAAGTTGAAGTTCCGCAGTAGAGAGCACGTGATGTTTATGACATCAACATAAAAATAAGGTGAAACTTGAGTTAAAGCTAATTTATCTCTATTTTGGAAGAGTTACGTTATATACGATAAAGCGAAACTCAGAGACATCGCAGATGAAACATTTAATATACCACACAGAACCAGTAAACACCGTTTGTTTTCCGTACACGCCTTGCATTTCATTTCACGGAAAGTTGATAAGGAAGAAGCCGCTTCGTTTTGGTTCAAGGGAAATAATCCTGCAGATCAATATACAATTCGTAAGAGTAGTTTAGAGCTCTTCAAAGTTACTGATGACATTGACCATTTTTGAACTTGTTGTTATCAAAGATCGAAGGAATTTAACGTGTTAAATAAAACTATACTCGTAAGGCGTTTATTGGATCGGTTTATTTTTTTAAAAAACTTTTGCATTACTATACCTTGAAAATATTACAAGTACGCCTTGACTTTCTAATGATCTTATTTGGAAACATATTGCAACTTTCACCAAGCTACTGTCTTCACCACTTCAGTTTAGACAAAAAGAATTAAGGTCCTTCCTGTAACGTCAATGTCCATATACTGAATTTTAATTTAAAAAATGACTAATTGATTGTTTCACTGCTTCAATTAGTATAAATAGGTCTGGCGAGAAACAATGTTTCATCACCCTCGGAAATTTCAGTTAAAAGCACGACACACCTCCGATATAGTTTGTCATTTTGTTCCTGTCGATCTCGAATAGGAAGCGCAGCTGCAAGAACTTTCGCAGTCAAAAGTAAAGGTGAGTCATAGTTGACTAGAAATAAGCCTTGGTTGAGACTGCAAGGAACAACTGATTGCTCCAAATGGTCTTCATGTAATTTTCATGTTGGTTCGGCGTTTTTGCATTGCTTCGTTTTTTCTAAAGAGTTGGTTGTACACAGCTGGACAATGGTTCCACTAACATAAAGGCAATCAAAAACGTCGAAAGCGTCTACGGTCCAAATCTACAACTTGAAACGTTTCATGTTAGCTAATGTTAAGTTTTTTACATCGAAAATTTCAACATAATTTCACAACCGATATCAGAAAACCGTCCTCAATGTAATTTTTGCGAGGCTTCGCCTGTTGCCAGTATTAGCATGAGAAAACACGTATAATCCTTGATACTCCATGCGTATCCTGTATGAAAACGTTAAGATACACTGGGTTCATTTCTGTTAATAAATGTGTGTTTAGTCACGTCTATAACTGAAGTTATTGTAATATCATTGCTTATTCTGGAGGCAAAATAAAACGGTACTGGTCAGATATACCATAACTGATAGAAGTTTTAATCTTCTGTGTTGTTCAAAGTGTTCTATTTTGCTTTCTTCGTGCTTGGTGTAATCCTTACTGTGTTAGGGCCCCTCTTTAAGTTTTCTCGTGCTCACAAAGCTTGAATGTATTAGACATGTTAGATGTACATCGTTGCTACATAAAAGATAAAGGTGGAAATATAAAATTTATTGAAACTGGTTTTTATGATCTGCCCGGGCTGTTTTTGGGTACCTGGGCCCGGGAGAGAAAGAAAGATTGGTGGACTAGCAGATAATCCAAACGTAATTTGGTGCAGTTAATTGCCATGTTACAACATAATTACGTCATAAATGTCAAAATTCCGGGTTTCTATCAATACTTGCTAAACCGAAACAGAAACATTAAGAACGTCAAGGACTACGAAAAACGAGAAACAAAAATACGTTTTTGGTTTGTTAAATGACAGCCGGTGTTTAAAGCAATTCCAGTTTGGCAAAGTGTGCTTTTTCAATGCAATTTTAATGTTCAAATCTCGCATTAGCCTGTAAACTGTAATATTGCTATTTCTTTCAGAAACATTGTATTAAATGCCATTATTGTCATTCAATAATTTTATTCTTTGTTTGCAACGTTTTAAAATACCAATTTGCCAGGAAAGGCTTCCAAAGTCTGGCACAGATGAAAGCGCATGACCGCCATCTTGGATTTCTTAAAAGGGCATTGCGCGATACCTATGACGTCACACATCGAGTGGAAAGATCGCGTATTTGACTTCAAGGCTAAGAATTATCAGTTGTTTAAAATATCTCGTTAAAAACTGGAGAAAAAATTTATAAGAAAGTAAAAATTTGGCAAAACAGCGTTATCTCGGATACAAGCTATACTCCTGACTCAAGCTTTTTGTAGAACTTTGTTTCCTAATAAATTTTGAGAAAATTCTCCAGATTTAGTTTCTATACTAAAAAAACAAGAAAGTTCTTGAAGGTTGAAATCAGCGCGGGCACTTTCTGCCCCATACCTCACCCGGCCCAACCCCTACCGGCCGGGCAGAGTAGGATTCCAGTGCGACTGACTGTATGCCACCAGAAATAGTCAAACAAGTTTAGATTAAAGATCTTTGCTTGAGTGTTTTATTATGAACGCATGAATAACGTTAAAAATGCATTTTTCCCAGCCCGCGTCAGTCATGCATACCTCAGTGTTATTGGCGGTCGTGGTTTACTGCTTTGCTGTTACGGTAGGATATTGATACTTCTTTGTTGTGAAAATGTTGCCTAAAGATCAATTTCGATCAGTAACAAAATTACAATGTTTGCTATGTTTATTGCCTTTGTGTAAAATCAATTTCAAAGGCCAGCATTCTTTATATTGTGACAGTTTACTATTTTTTGAGTTAGTTTAGCTTAGCACTAAATAAGTAATTGTACCAAAAGTTTGAAAAGGCAAATGTTGGCAAACCTACCGGTTCAAGTTTGCATTAACCCAAAAGCAGGCCCGATGTGTTGTCTTTTACCTAGAAAATGTAAAGTATGGTGTTTACAGCTGAAATCAACCGCATGGTGTATATAGCTGTTTCAAAGGCACATATATAGCTATTTCAAATAGCTAACATTCGAAACATAAACTTTACAAGCAGCCTTGCGGCGTCGAGAAACATACCACATTAATTCTTGTTGATCAAAAACTAACATATTAGAAATACTTTCTCGTGTATTGCTGCACACCTAGACCAAAAAGAATTGCGGGTTTTCAAAAATGAAAGAATATTACACCAAAAATGAATATTTCATTTACCTTCGTAATTTTCCTTCGTTTTGACAACTCATAGTTCCTTTTGGCCTTGGCTATGCTTACCAGTGTACCAGACAGCTTGTGTTAGAGTATAGATTTATCTTGATTTTGTCTGAAAAACATTTTTAACAAAGTTGTAAGGTTCTGTTTCTTATTTTTCCAAAGATAATGTATCTAGTGATAGGTCTAAAAGAGCTAGAGTGTTTCTCAATAGCGGTTTTGTGTATAGTTTTCATGTTAGAAAGCATAACATCATTCTTTGTATTTGTAAGGAGATTCCAAAAATTATTTATATTAAGGGGCGGTGACATTCCAGAGACTTTCAAAAATTTTCGTGGAGGAGGGGTGTTGTTCCCGCAGTTAATTTGCGCGATCGATCAATTTTTGCACATCTTAAGGTGGCTCCCATCTGTTTTCCTTTTTGCTGTGCCACTCAACTTTATGAAAGGCTTTTTCAAACATCATGATGGATTCATACCAGTTTTTGTTAGACGGCAATACAACAACGTTTTAGCTTATCAATCCTTGTACTACCACCGGAAATTCTGTTTCCATGGCAATTTGTTAGGACCTCAAACACACCCTATTTTAACGTTTGATTGCATTTTACACAAAATTAGTCGGTGATCTTATTTTTTATTTCATCAAAGTTTTTTGCGCATTAAAACGCATATTTGAGGAAACCACCTTAATTTTTTAAGTATAAGGGTGGCTCCAAAACCTCTAAGTGTGGTCTTTGATGTCCAAACGATTTTGATGAAACAAAAAAGGAAGTTCACCGACTAATGCTGTGTAAAACGCAATCTAATGCTAAAAATATGGTATTTCGAGGCCCTGTCAAGTTGCCATGGTAACCCAAGTTTCCTTGGGAGAGCAAGAGTTAGTAAGGTTAAAGGTTATATTAACACCAGCTATCAACAAAATCATAAAGTTCAGTGCCATTGAAAACTGTAAAACTGTTTCGAGCTACCTTAAAATTGCAACTTAGAACTGTAGCCGAAGTTTGAACCAAACAAAAAAAAAGAGTTTTCTATTCCCTACCCCCAATCCAATGCTTATCTTACAAATTATCCAAAAACAAAACTTAAGAATGAATACTTTGTCAGAATGCTTGAATTGAAACTAAAACCCGCTTTAATTGTTAAAGCAAACCACCAAGGGTTTCACCTTGATCATTAGTTTAGGAACGCGGAAGAACCTGATCAGACAAACAGACAGACAGACAGACAAACAAACAGATGGAAAGACAGACAGACAGACTGAGCGATTAATTTATTGGCACCGCTTATTCTTTTGGTTACAACGAAATCTTGTTCATACAGAATATGTTTTTTCGAAGAACTATGTTGAAGTTAGTTGGCTTTTAATAGCAATTAATTTTGTTGTTTTTAACTTTATTTTTAGGTAACCAAGACCGAGGCCGGTTTAATAGGTATTATATTTAAAGACTTTATCCGTTAAAACAACAATCCATTTCGTCACACACACGGGTATAGATCTTAGACCTTCAGCCAGGTATCAAGGTATTGTGCCAACATCCAGAACTTGTTGCTTAATCGTTCCATTTGTCAAGCGGCTTCATTCATCAAGCGGTCCATCTATTTAGATAAGTTCCATTATATGAGGCCGTCACGACAGTGCGCAGACGCGTAACGTGAGACAGAGTTCTACAGGAACTAAAGACCCAGTCTTCAGAGGATATTTATTAACATGAGCACGAGTCAGTTACCTGCCATGCAACGAGGGCTTTTTTTGTATTTGTTTTGTTTGTTTCTTCTTATCAACGTTCTTCTATTGTTTTGCGCCTGACTCAGTGATTTTGTACCGGACAGCGACACATGTTTTAAGGTGACTGAACACAGTTTTCAATTGTTTGAGTACCTGTACTTCAACATGGCTTTACTTCTCATTGCTAATAG